>JABUQX010113319.1:25000-32177 GCA_015478945.1 Trachelipus rathkii
TATATATTAATATATAGTTATATATAATATATACTATATAATATATAGGTTATATATATATAAGTATTATATATTATATATAATATATTATGATATTATATATATATATTAAGGTGTTCCGGTAAAACCTAATAGTGCTAATATCGTGTATAACGACCGCGTTGCGTGTTTTAAGTGACCGCGTTAAAGATATTTCGTTCCACTTTAGTGATTAATTTTAAGTAGTAAGGATGGCAGATGGACTAAATCTAGACCAAAGGGAGAATGGAAGTGCAAATGAGGAGTCAGAGAGAGATAATGAAAATCTTGAGGTGAATGAAGGAGATAGCGCCCAAGGACAAGGACATGAAGGTCCAGAGGGGGGTAGCGGTGTGCTCGTTGCCCAGGGAGGCTCACCTCCCCAAGGGACCCCTCCAGCACTAGTTCCAGATCCGAATATTGGCCAAAATCCTGATCACACTCTTCTGAGGCAAGCCCCCCACGGTATTAGAGAAGGAGAACCTCCGAGGAGAGAGGACCATCCCCCCTATTATTTGAAAACCGCCACAGTGGACAGCACACTGGATTCGCAATTGATGCCTATTACCGCACAGGGTGCAATAAAGAAAAAGAGCCGAATAAACTGGGGTGCCACAGAGCCTCAGACACCGAAACCCCATGGAAATAAATGGGAAGGTAAAGAAATAACCGTAAGTGCTCTACAAGGGCTAGAAGACCCATTATTGAATCCCGATCAGGTCAGGAGACCAGTTCTCCCACCTGCAGGGTACAACCCGGCTGCACAGCCACCGCACCAACCCCTAGGCGGGACAACAGGGTACAGCATGGCTGCTCAGCCACAGAACCAACCTCAAGGAGGGACACCAGGGAACAACACGTATTATAGTGGCCACCCACAGGGTGCCCCCCTCCATCTTTTCAGCACAGTGATTTTTCAGTACAGCTGGTATTCCAGCGGTATACCCCCTATGCCTAACAGTCGTATTCTACCCGGAGATGTGGAATGGACATCTTTTATATGCCTCAACCGCATGGAGTCCAGTCTACATGCCAAGGAAATCTTTTACACCTGCCTTCTGCTGAGGTGCCAGAAGCTAAAACGTTCATGGTAAAAGTTTTAAAGACAGACTCTGGCCGGTCATCCAGTATGAGGAGGTACGTTGTTGTCATTAAATGATAAAGCTCAGTGCTTTAGGCGCACTAACAGAAGAACAAAAGATTACTTTTGCAGATTCAGCATTAGTCGCAATTTTGACTAGTGAAAGGCTAGGCATTATTTTGCTCCTATGAATACCCGACCGTTTTCTCGTTCGGTTTAAAAGATTCGGAAGGATTTTTTTTTGGGTCAGTTAAGAGTCCTACTACAACGGGGAAGATAGAAGAAATGTTTTCGAATTTTGGGTGGACTTTGTAGAATATAAAAGAGGGAAAGAACAACTTTTTACAGATTTCATAGTAGGATTAAAGAGTAAGCTTAGAAAGTATCAGAGTAGGATGTATGACCTCGATAAAGAGGCAATGTTTAATTCTAAACATAAAGGTAATGATCATTGGTAAAATCATGCAGAACCTCGCAGAGCGCAGGGATGGTGAAAGATTAAAAGAAAAAATATTGCAAGCCATTGATATGGAAATAAGTTTAGCTGAATTGTTAGACAAATTGTATCTAATTTCGAAAGGTGCTTTATTGAAAATAGATAACAAGAGACAACCGGAACTCCGCACCACAAAAGTGTTCATGGCCCGAGACGAACGGGAAGATAGGCAGAAGTCAGAGTACAACAACTCTTACAGAAAAAATAAAGAGTCTGTCCACAAACCAAGATATGGGGATAAGAGAAGAGAAGAGATGAGATCAACTAATGTTTTCCGGAGGAAGACAGATGAGGCAAGAACAGAGCAAACTCCACGAAAACACAAAGGAATAATTAGAGGAGTGACCGAACACGAATTGAAAGAAAACCACGTTTGTTTTTCATGCGAAGTTATCGGCCATTCGTCGAGAACCTGCCGCTGGGGATTGCCATACTGCTGCCGGGTGTGCCAAGCTTATCATAAAAGGGGCTCGCAACCCAGGTGCAGAGATGCTCCTTCATGGAAACCCTCTTCCGGAGAAAACCAAGTGTTCCTTCCATACAACAGCCAAGTTGATATGGACAGGGGCGTGAAAGCCCAGAAACCTGAGCGTTTCACTACAGACAGGCGAGGGCCTAGGACCTTCACGAGGAAGAAAGAAGGATACAAGCCCTCCGGTGAGAAAAAGAGCACTAGAGTTTATGTGGCAGAAGGCCAGCGAAGAGACTCTGAGTTAAGTGAAGAAGAAGAAGAGGAAGATAAGCCCCTAGATAGAGAGCCCTTCCTCTCCCTCTCCGAGGAAAGAACGGACAGAGAAAATTTTCGGATGGGGGCAAAGGCTGGAAAACAGTAAGAAGAAAAAATAAGAAAGGATATGATAAGTGGGTATTAAATGAAGAAAAAGATAAAAAAGTTGCCCAAACATTTTTTCAGGAAAGTGTTGAAAAACCATACAAACTGGGACACCATTTCTATACTAATGTCCATCTTACTCCCTCAATAGGCAGTAAGGAGGCTAAAGCGTGTGTCTTATTAGATTGTGGGAGCAGTATATCCCTCGTAACACCCAAACGTTTAAAAGAGTTAGAGAAAGAAGGTAACTTCAAGATACCGCTCCGAAAAACAGACCTGGTGGTACAAGGGGTCGATAACAACCCAACTAAGTTAAGAGGAGAGGTGCAGCTGTACCTCCGCATGCACAAAGAATATTACCTCACCACCTTCCAAGTGAGCGAGGTGCAGGGAGAACCCAGTTGGTCCATGCTGTTGGGAAACAACATTTTATCTAATTTACCCATCACATTGAATATGTTTTCTTCAAAATTGTCTATCCACGAAGGAAAAGAGATAGACATACCAGTCTTTGCCAAATATGGTATCTATTTAGTCCGAGAACACACAGATGAGAGCCTTAGAGAAATAAAGGACTCCACTCTGCCCAGAAAAGATCCACCCAAGCCATCAGTGGCCAAGGGGGAAAAAAGTAGTAGGTATTCTAAATATTTTAGGGATTCCGATCGAACTTTAAAACATTTAAACCAAACTGAACAATCAGTTGCGAACCAATCTTTTCCACAGGAAAGGCGGACAACCCTGTCAGTCGACCCAGCACATGTTGCGCACGGTTCCCTTCCATTGCAAAGGAAGACAAGCCTGTCAGTCAATCCCCACCGCGTTGCACACGGTTATTTCCCACAGGAAGAAGAAGCAACTTTGTCAGTAACACCCCCAAGCAGGCCCTCCGCGCCTCAGGGAAATAAAAGAAGTTCTGCATCGTACGGTACCGCTCGAGCCCAGCTGAATCGAGAGACAAGGAGAACGGAGCCAGAAAAGGAAGAAATCCTAGCCTCCCCTCCTCCTCACAGTCCTGCGGCCGGAGGAGCCAAGCCAAAACATAAGCACACTTCTACTAAAAAAGAAAGTTCGACTCAACCGGAGAATTTACAGGCTTCAACGAACCCTGACCCTAACCAAAATGAACATTTAATGATCGATGAAGATATTGTAATCGATTTGAAGGTGATTGAAAATACTATACTGCCAAGCAACTCATATGGGTACATAAAGGTTAGACCTGAGACTCAAGATGATTTTGACTTGGAGCGAAAGTGTATCATGACCCCAGCTCTCTCCAGAGGACCACTGTATATAGCAAACACAGTCAGTCCCGTAAGGAATAACAGAATTGTGCTCAGTTACATAAATTTGAGTGACCTACAATTCCATTTGAAAAAAGGGATAACTCTAGGTAATAGTTACCCACTAATCAGCCAATCAGCTGAAGGAAGCCCAGACATAAGTGGACACAAGCGAGTAGTGTCAGCCAATGTAGCCACATGCTCCAAAGGTCTATCCAAGACAGAATTAAGGAAAGTGTACAGAGAAATCATCGAAGAAAAGATGTCAAAGGAAGACGCTGAGAACAGCATCCTTGAAAAGCCAGAGTACTTAGAAGACTTGCTTAATCTTTTGATGACTTACCATGATGTACTAGCACTTGATGATGATGCTGTCCCGGTCTGCCCGCTTCAGAAGTTTAAAATTGAACTACTCCCTGACGCCCCTAAAGTAATCTTCCGTAAACAGTACCGGTTACCCCATAAGTACTTACAGGACATCGATGATTACACGGATGCAGCGTTGGAAAAGGGATATATCAAGGCCTGTTACAGCCCACATTCGTCCCCACTACTGGTAGTGGCAAAAAAGAACAGTTTAAAGCCAAGAGTGTGTCTTGACTACCGCTACCTCAACTCCTACAGTGTTCAGGACGTCTATCCTCTCCCATCGATAGAGGAGATCTTTACGTCGCTCGGGGGAAACACGATTTTTACCTCGGTAGATCTCCTCGATGCATACAATGCATTAGAAATAGAGGAAAGAAACCCAAAAACTAATGGCGTTTAGGACTAGTAGGTTTTATCCTGGCCTACCGCTTGCCACTTTGGCACCGCAAATGCCCTCCTCCTATGCCTAGGGCATGACCAATGGCCTTAATCACCTTTAGGACCCAGTTTGCACAGGTCTAATATCTTTACGACGTACTAGTTGCCTAGGAAAGAACGTTTGCGAAACACTTTCGAATTTGAGAAAAAGTTTCATAACTGTTTCCGAAGAAAACAACTTTGAGAGTAAAACTGTTCTCAAGTGCAGCTTCTTAACAGTCAATCAGTTTTTTGTATCTAGGTTTCAGATAGGTAAAGATGGGATAAGCCCCTTACACCTGTGAAAGTCCGAAACAATGAAAAAGTATCATACTCTCCGCACGGGAAATGTCCCAAAGGAAGACACAGTCCATACTTGGGTTTCCCCTTTCTCGGTATTTTCGCTCTTTAATGACAATTTCGCAAGTCGTTTTGCACAACCACTGTATGATCTAGTAAAAAAGAATGTCTTTGTATGGGACAAAAAAAGCAACAAGAAGGCTTTTGAACTTTTATAAAAGAATCAAGTTGGTCGTACAAACCACAGCTCACCATTCCAGATTATAGCAGGACTATCTCTGAAAATACAGACGCGTGGTGACTACGGGGATTGGAGGGGGTGTTTGTACCAGCTTACTTGACGGAAGGAAAAGAGAAACCCCTTTTCCTTCGTCCCCTCACCGGGTTTACTACAGAGAAGTTGAAGAAGAATATGAATACGATAGAAAAGGAATGCCTGGCCGTAGTGTTTTGCTTGCAAAAGTTCAAAAACACGGTATTCGGCTATAAGGTCACCATTATCACTGATAATCAGCCCCTTTGTTTCATCTTCCGAAACAAACAACAGACTGGACGATTAGCAAGATGGAATTTGTTCGTAAACAGTTTCTCTCCCACTATAGTTTATAAAAAAGGGTAAAACCAATATCCCGCCGGATTATTTGAGTAGACACCCAGCACCTAACGTTTTTGTAATGCAAGCTGTGTTGGAAAACAGAGGTGATTTACCTCGAACAGACTTTGCACTGAATAGGGAAACCTTCATAAAAGAACAAGAAAAATGTCCAAGAATAGGAAAATTGGTGAAATGGGTTAAGGAAAACCCAAAGACCTATCCCCACATTCTTATTAGAGGTGTCTTATACTACGCCACACAAAGCGATCCTTATGTCATCCAGGTCCCCGACAGTATGATCTACACGGTGATAGACCAATGCCATGCCTCGCTGGGCAGCGGACATGGAGGGCCTATAAGGACAGAAAAGAGAGTGAAGGAAAAGTACGCTTTTCCCCACTTAGCAAAATTGGTGAAAGAATATTGCAACCATTGTGTATCATGTGCTAGAGTAAAAGGTCACAAACCTCCAGTAGCAGAGATAAACAGATGGCCTTTGCCCTACACACCTTTTTCACGCGTCCATGTTGATAGTATTGGAAAACTCCCCACTTGTACCGAGTCCGGAGCCAAATATATACTAGTTTTCCGTGACGTTTTAACGCGTTACGTCGAGCTAGTGCCTTGTAAAACTAGGACAAGTAAAGAATTTGCCCGAGCACTGCAAGAGAGAGTCATATGTAGACACAGCGCTCCCCAACTTCTTGTGTCCGACAATGCCCAGGAGTTCACAAGCCAGGTGTTTAAGGACTTGTGCAAGGCCTGGAGGATAAAAAAGGTAGAAATCATGCCTTACAAAGCATCCCAAAACGGAGTTGTGGAAAGAATAAATGCTGATATCGAGTCTTTCCTACGACACTATGTCAATGACAACCACAAAGAAATTGGGAAAAATACTGATTTTCCCGCCCCAAATCGCGATAAATTCCGCTTACAATCGATCTATCGGTTCATCCCCCGATCTTCTCCCCATTTCCTTTTGCACGGTTACGTAAAAAGGGTCCCTTACGAAATGGAAGATTATGCTTCCCCTTTTGTAAATAATAAATAAACCAGAGAAAATGAGGTTCATTTCAGATGAGGTGGATGTGCTTGACCCGAAAAGGATTGTAATATAAAGAGATTTGGCGAGAGAAAAGGTTGGAGAAAGAAAACAACTAAAACATGAGCAACACACATAGGAAGGCAAAGCAAGAAGAGAATTCAAAGTGGAGACTCCGTTTTCACATCCGAGCAATCAGAAGCCTTATCATAGTTTAACACTATGGGTTCCCAAGTTTTCGAAGGGCCATATATTGTTCCGATGTTTGGAAGAGGACCAAACAAAATTGATTGGTAATTTGCAGAGTTCAGGTAAAAGACTTTCCGGTCCATGGTGGATCAATGCTAAGGTAGGTTGCCGCTGAAGGAAAGTTGCAAGATACAACGGTTCGACTATTATACGACGTAGAAGTTGGAATCCTCCGAAGTTAAAAGGATGTAAACTCCAAGGAAGATGACGAAGAGAAGAAAGATGAAGATGCGCCCAAAGCGAATCAGGAATGGTTCCAATCAGAGGATGAAGGTGGAAGATATTTCTACCTCCACCCGAAACATCGTCTTCCCGTTATATTCCCAACTTCTTCCACCACATCCGACCACCAGTATGAACACAAACCCCTTCCAGATCCCCAACAGCCGTCAACTCCAGTTCGAATACATTTCGCCGACAGCTCCTCCACCACAGTCAACACAGACTAGAAACTATTGGGAAAGCTATCAAGCCCCCATCAAAGAACCTATT
>JABUQX010113320.1:0-5000 GCA_015478945.1 Trachelipus rathkii
TGGGATATTTGGATCCACCTCAGGGTTTCTTAATATTGGCTTAAATGCTACCGGCCTTTTATTTATAAGCATGTTTGCTTCCCTAACTAATAAAGAAAACTCATCCTGCTCTAATATATTGTTTTTTCCTATAGCACTGTATATTATATTTTTCACCTGTTTGACTAAAGATTCAACTAAACCTCCCAGAAAACTAGCTTTACCAGGGTATGGTGAAAATTCTAGAATTTTTATGTTATGGAGTGTTAAATAATTTTTTACCTCTATGTCATTAATAAAATTTTTAATAATTTGCACTGAGCTTACTATACTACTTCCCTGGTCACTAACTATAAGTTGTGGGAATCCAAAGTCAAACACATGAAATTGAAAAGGCAGAGATAAAGCATTTATTATCTACATTTTTACATAGAACAAGGTTTACAGCTCTAGTGTATGTGCAAGTTATAATTAATATGTAAATCTTCTCTACTACATTATTTATTTTTATATTAAAAGGTCCTATGTGGTCAAGAAATATTTCTCTAAATGGAATTTGAGATGGATTTATTCTATAATCTTTGTAATGGTTCTGATTAATTTTTATGGTTTTGCCATACATTAATTTACATTTGATGCAGTCTTTAATGTTTTTCTTAATTACTGAATATGCTGTTGGAATATAAAACTCCTTTCTTATTATAGCTAGAAGTTTATATACACCTGCATGTTTCATTTTTACATGTAATTCTTTAATTATTATGTCTGTTAAAGAGTGATTTTTATGCAACAATATTGGATTTTTTTGATTAAAATCAGCATCTAAGTTTGCAAATTTACTCTTTACTCTAATTATATTGTTTTTATCAAGAAAAAGATTAAGTTGTGTGACCAAATTTGTCTCTTTATTTTTTGGGGGGTTTATTAAATATTGATATGTTTCTGAAAAATTTTCTAGCTGATATTGCCTAAAAATGACATTACAACTTTCTTCATATGAACATATGGCATTTGGGTCACAATTGGAAAACAAAGTGGGGTTTTTCTCATGTACTTTAAGCTTTAAATTATGAATAAATTTTCTTACAAAGTGTGAAACCTTAAATAGTTTATTCAAAGAAGAAAACCTATCTAATTTAAATAAGGGTACATATGAAAAAGTTTTTGAATATTATAAATATTAAAATCTGTATTATTATTATTATATAAGGGATTTGGAACAGTGACCTTTAACCTTTCATTATTGTTATTTAATACAGGTCCATTTAAATAAAGTGAATTTTTTAATAAAACCTTATATGAAACACATCGAGTAACATAATCACTAGGATTCTGAGATCCTCACAATGATGAAAAGTTATCGGGTGTTTTTCACATGCAGTTTCAATAAAATTCAGCTGATTATTTATAATGGTTCCTTTTCTTTCAATTTTGTTTAATTTTTCAATTTTATTTATAATCCAATTCAATGTTACCATTGAATCAGTATAAATGTAATTTATTTATTTTTAAAGGTGTGAAAGTGTTAGTTAAATTGTCAAGCATTTCTATTAGACACTGAACTCCAAATTTTACGGCAAATAGCTCTAAAACTGGAATAGATCTATTAGTATTTTTGTTTGAAATTAATTTATTTTTTGCACATAAAAAATGCAGCTCACTATTATCTGTATTTTGTAAGTATAAGACACTACCATAAATGTCTTTACTAGCATCAGTAAATGCTATAATATTATATGAAGAAGCATAATCCCCAATAAATCTTTTAGTTCTGGTTTTTTGCTTTTATTATATTGTGAGGCAAATATTTTTTATATTCTGTTTAGTAACATTGCCCTTATCACTTCTTGTAATTATTATATCTTTATTTTTTTGTAAGTTTATGGGTAAAAAAATTAATTTAGCCTATTTTCCCAGGAAGCCCAATATTTAGTGGGTCAAATAGACCATTTATAGTAGATAAAATAGATCTCAAAGTGTTTGCTTTTGGATCCATTTCATTATTTTTATTATACAAGGTATCACTATGAGTATCCCACATCATTCCCAATAGTTTTACGTGATCATTTATAGGCTCATCCACACTTACTATTATTGTCTAACTCACTATAATTTAATTTTTTAAACTCTGGTGAATTACTATGAAATTGTTGCAAATTGAACCCATAATTGTTAAATATTACATGAGACCTATGATAAGCAAGAATAATTTCACTTTCAGAAGATGAAGAATAACCTAAGTTATCCATATAAGACAGGTTATACAAAATCTTCCTAAGTTCATATTCAAACTCATCACAAGTATGAACATGCAATATTAATATTATGTAAAGTGCTACCATGAGAATGGAAGGGCTACATCTAATACCAAACGGAAGTCGCATTAATTTATAAGAAACAATACTAAAATCATTTTCTTTTATATTTTTGAACCACAAAAAATGGAATTTTTCTGTATCCTTCAAAGGCAATTTAATCTGGTGATAGGCTCTCTCCAAGTCGAATACCAACAGATACTGATTGAACCTAAGTAGTGTTAATGCGATATCCAATCTATTATTTAAATTAGGTCCTGGTAAGCTAACATTATTATGTGATAAATTAGTTGGTTCATTTTTATCACATAGGTTCGACAAATATACAATTCTGCATTTTGTCGTTTCTACATGATCTCTAAACACTGCATTATGAGCTAAAAATGAAACTTTGTTATTATTTTTTACTGTATTTATTTCAACAGGTTGAATGATACCTTGGTTAAGTTGGTCAAAAATGACAGTATTATACGCTTCTAATTTTAGAGGCTCTTTTTTATATTTTTTAAGTATTGATTTCAATACAGAATTAGCTAAATAAAAATTATTTGGCAAAAATTTTATTAATTTATTATTCCATAAACAAGGCATAATCAATCGACCTGTATCCATATCTACAAGTGTATTTGTAATCAAGTATTTTATAAGTTCCATATCTAACTCTGAGAATTTTTTAGGACAATCAAAACTATCATAATTTAATAAATCATTTAAATTTTTATTTACTAGATCATCATCCAATTCTATGCTAGTATTATTATTTTGAGTTAGAGATGAGATAGAGTAATCCATTTCTAGTCATTCAATCTTGTTCTCTATTTTGACATTTTTTGCGAGCAAGTCGGCCTGTTCTGTAAATTTCTTTATATACTTCAAGTATGGCAATTTTTTTATTAATTTATTTAAGTCCCCAGCTAATAAGATTCCTAAAGAAGTGTAATATAACAGTGAACTGTTGTTTGTTAACCCAAAAGAGCATGCATTTATTGGTAGTATGTGGGCTCCATTCACACCTAATAGTATATGGGATGTTCCTTATGTTTCTGTATTTTCTCCAAAGTGTTTATCAGCTAAAGGGTATTATGTTCTTTCAAATGGCTTTTACAATTGAGGGAAGTATATTCACTCTTGTTTAGTATTGAAGGGACCACAGCTGCTACAAAAATGTTATTTTTTATTATTTTATTTTTATATTTCAACTTCTATAATAGAAGTTTTGTAATATTTGCTTTCATTGAAACCCTTTACATTAAGCATTATTTCAGACTGTACAACTTTATATTTAATTTTTTGTGCTACTGTTTGAGATATAAAATTTATTTCAGACCCAGAATCATATAAAACCCGCAAGTCTTGGTTGTTATTGTTTTTATTTATACAAGTGGTGGTGAAGGTAGGAAGAGTTATGTTTTGACTAGTTGTTACATTTAAGGAGCTTAATAACAAACAATTTGCTACTTGCTCTGAAGATGGGTTATCTACAGGTGTAACATTTAGTTCAACAACATTGGTTGATGTTTCTGCTTGTGCATTATTTTTATTTTTATTATTTTTTGGTTTTTGAGTTGGATTAGGTCCACTTTGTTTTTTAATACATAAAAATGCGGAGTGCCATGAGTTACAGTTTCTACATTTATTACTAAATTTGAACTTACAAGTTTCAATTTTATGATTTAAGTACCCACGTGTTTTGAAAGTTGGGCAACTATACAATTTATTGTCCATACAATCAGGTGTTTTGAAAGTTGGGCAACTATACAATTTATGGTCCATACAATCTGATGTTTGCAATGTCTGACAAATGGAACAACCCACCCTTTTTGTTGTTTCAGTGTTTGTTTTTTGTTTTTGATTCACCTCAATATTAGTAGCTAAAGCTACTGTTTTTTTCTCAAATTGTGATGTAGTTTTAGTAGTGTATGTATTTGCATTTGTTTTTGTATTTACTAACCCACTCTTCCCAATTCTATTATGAACTTCAAATGCATTATTTAAAATTTCATCTAAATTTGGATATGTATTATTTGTAATGTTTATATATTGGGTTTGATATATTTCAGGCAAACTATTCCACAAATAATATTGACAAATCACCTTACTAGTTATTTTTAAGCTATCTACTTGACTTTCTATTAATTTGGCATCACTGATCCAAGTATAAAAATCATTGGTTAATTTTAATTTTATCAGTTTTTCAATAACTGAATATTGTTGTAAAGTTTTATTACTGAAGGCACATTTAAGCAAATTTTTTGCCATATCATAATCCATATCTGCCATAGGGCTTTTTTGTATTAAAATTTTTGCTGGACCTTTGAGTTGTTTCATTAGACAAGAATGTTTAGCAAATTTATTGTATTTCTCTCTATCCATTATTTCTTCAAAGTTTTTTATGAACCTATCAAAGTCTTCAGGCTTTCCATCAAATTCAGGGAGCTGGAGTTCGGGTCGTTTTAAACCAGAGAAACCAGTTTCATTATGATTATTATTAGAAGAAATATTCTGCATAGGACTTATTTTATTTTCAATTTCACTTATGAGAGATGAGATGCCAAAGGCATAGTACTCATTTTTTTCACAAATTTTATCTGCGCTTTCAAATGTGAATTCTTGACAGTCAGCGTAAACATTTATTATTTTATTATCCAACTCTGTAACTTCTTTTAATTTTGTTTTTAAATTTAAGATGAGACCCTTTAACTCATT
>JABUQX010113320.1:10000-27500 GCA_015478945.1 Trachelipus rathkii
AAATTACAATATATATATATGTGATAAATATATAATATATATATATATATATATATATTATATATATATATATATTATAATATATATATATATATAATATAGATATATTATTATATTAGTGCTGTTACCTAAAAAGGGCCCACCAATTTTGTTATGCAAAAAAGGCCCACCCTGTATCTCCGTATATATGATGTGTAGAGCGAAAAAAATTGGTGGACCTATTAACCCCATCGAGTATGCATGTTTAAAGGTGTTATAATGGTTCAAATTCGATTTTTTGAATTTTGGGAATTTTTTGAAATTTTTCAAAAATTTCACCTACTTTTTGACGATCGTGAAAAACCATTTTAGTACTTTTCCAGTCAATACTGCATTAAGAACTCTATAAATTATATTAATATTGAATTAAATTATGTTAGTCCCATGCAAAAGGTAATCCCACACCAAATTTCAAGAAATTTGGTGCAGCCAATCAACACACAGGTACCATCGAAAAAGACTATACAAAAAGGGCCCATTTGTATGACAAAAAAAGGCCCACTTTTTTTTGGAATGAAAATTGGCCTGTATATGTGTTATAATACCTAACAACATGGTATATTGTTTATTTTTTGTTTACTTTAGTATATTGTCTAAAAAATGCTTTTTTTATGTAAAAAGGGCCCACTTTTCATAAATGTTATGTAAAAAGGGCCCATCTTTATTTTAACTCTTGTTTAGTGTTGGCCGAGCTCCGGATTTTCGTGCACCGCACCGCTCCGCACCGGGAGGTCGCGCACCAGCACCGCACCGCACCACCCATCATTATACCGCACCGCACCACACCGCACCGGCTCTTTTGCAATGCGCACCACACCGCACCGCACCGAGAGCGAACCACCCAGCGCAGCCGCCACCGCACCAAAATTTTGAGCACACCGCACCGCACCGACATTATATATATATATATATATATATATAATATATATATATATATATACTATATATATTATATATTATATATATATATATATATATATATATATAATGGGGGAATGACGTGGCGCTCCTCCTAAAGCGATAAGATTACCCACCATTGGGGATATATGGAGTCTTAAGAGTACATCCCATGGCACTTCAGTGCCCAATGGTTCTCCCCTTTTGCGTTTTCATATCCACATTCTTCTACATTGAGTAAGCTCTTCCCTTATCCACACCATAAAATTACTATTACAGGCCAACACTTACCTCTTAAAAAGAAAAAAAAAGGTATGAAGTAGCATTCACGCGATTAGTCGGAGAAGCCTATAGTTGTGCCTCCTCATCACCATTAAAGGCCATTGGACGTCCTCCGGTGATGGAAGTTGTTGCCGTCCACTGAAATTTGCCGGCCTGTGTTTTGATGTACGGTGTCTCCTTTCTTCCTAAATTCTGGAACCTTTCTCGGTTTTAAAATCTAATTTTCAATTTTCTTGAACATTCACCTCTCCTCTCTAAACCTTCATCTCTGGGATGGCGGTGCACCCGATGATCTTTACTTCAAACTAAACCTAGATAAACCTTGGTTTAACTATGCTTGTGCTCGTGCTACTAGCCACATGGACGCTGCCAGTTTAGGAATTACTGTCATTTTTAAATTCCAGAAACCATTGCAACATATTTCATCCCCAAATCGTGAAAAAACATATTCTCCATAACACTAAAAAAAATTCTTTTCTCAGTAGAAAATGCAACAATCTTACTGGTTCCTTTTCCTCATATCCTTTCTGACATTTTTCAAAAAATGTTAATTCTTAGCTTTGCTTCTTCCTCTTCCCCTTCTTTATTATTTTCCGTCAACATAACTGCCGTTTATCTTCAATTAAAGTTGAACTCTTTGCTCAAACCTTTGCTTCTATTTCCACCTTAGACGATTCCAGTGTTATTCCTTCTTCTCCACCTCCCTCCAACATATTTATGCCAATATTGTAATTTCTTCAAAAGGTGTTATTTCTTTTTTTTCAGAGCTTAACAATAAGAAGGTTTACGGTTCTGATGGTATTCCTCCTATAGTTCTCTAAACTTGTGCTTTCAAGCTTACATTCTGCCTTGTTAAATTATTCTCTCTGCCTTTCTACTTTGGCCTTCCCTTCTTGCTGAAAAGGTGCTCATACACAAGAACAAAAAACAAAAGGGAACCAATCTCAACCCTCTAACTATCGCCAAATCTTCTATAAATTCGGTCATGTATACGTGGAGACGGAATCGATCCTAGCAAGAGATTTTGACGATTTCTCAACGCCTACGAACTCGTATCTTTGATTGCCAGTACGGCTTTCGTAAGAAGCGTTCTACTTAGCGATTCTTCTTTCTAGTCTGTTCTGTTTCTTTATCCTCTTTCCTTCGGTATTTTGGTGAATGCCACCGCTCATCCTTCAAATCTATAAATAGTGATGCAACTCATAGTTCTGTTTTATCCCTAACTCTTTCTACTTTTCATAAAAGACCTCTCTCTATTACTTCATCACATATCCACTCCTATGCCGACGACTTCACCCTTCATTACTCTCGTCATTTTGATAGACGTCCTTTTCAACAACAATTAGCTCACGCTAGGAGGACACCCTTGAATCAACTAGCATCTGATCTTTCTCGAATTTCTTTTTGGCATTGAGATCAAGGCTGCTTTCAATTACTCAAAAACTCAGTTGCTTCATCTTTCAACTCCACATAATCTTTCACACAGCTATAATATCTTCTTTGAAAACACATAACTCAAACCTTCGACTGTCCTTAATATACTTGGTGTTTATTTTTCTCGTGACCTTAATTGGCAGGTTCCTATTGCTTCTCTTTTTAAACAAGCTTATAACGGGTTGGGTGTTTGTTCTAAGGCACATTCAGAATTTGTTCACGCCACCTCAGTTGTTTGATCTTTATAGGGGTGTCGTTCGCTCCTGCACAGAGTATGCCTCACGCATCTGGAGTGATTCCACTCACACTCCTCCTCTTCAAATGGTTGAATCTAGAGTTTTTCGTCTTATCAATCAAATTGTTGCGTCGCTCTTTATTTCATCGCTATTATAGCGGACACTGCTCTTCTGAACTCTTCAATCACATATCTCCTCCATTGAGAAGGGTTCTTGTGACACACCTTTCTACACAGTCTCATTTTCTCTATGCACTCTCTGACCTCAGACTTAACAGCTATGCTCAATCTTACATGTACTCCACTGGTAAAGTCTGGAACACACTCCCGTTGTTTATTTTCCAAACTACCTTATAAACATTTTTGCATGCAGTATTAACACCGTACGATATCTTTAATTTTGTAAATCACAAGAAAAACTAAAATTGTTGTAACTATACAATTCCAGCGACTATTTTTTTCTTGAGGAAAGGTGAAAAAGAATAATACACACCCACACACCACACACACACATATATATATATATATATATATATATATATATATATATATATATATATATATATATATATATATATATATAATATTATATATATATATTATAATTAAATATAAATATATTATATATAATAAAATATGATCTTTGCATGCTTCAGAAAATAGTCGCATGCAATGGCGCATTAGCAAACAGTTAAAAGTTGCTCCTCGGTCTGTCGTAATCGTCAACTCGGAATGCGATTAAAAAATGTTCTGATGGAACTTGTTAGAAAATTGAACACCTTTTTGTTAGAAATTGATTAGAATGAGTTGACTAATTCCGTTTGAAGATAGTGACAGTAGTCTAATGGCAATAGAAATGTATAGACTTGTACGTGTGATAGTTCGTATTTGGTGAAAGAATTCGCTCGAAAGTTGTCAACTGTTGAAGCAAGTTCGGGCAATGCTCCTTATCCAGTGTGGTTTGGGAATTACTTCGATATTGTTTCCCATGACAACGCAAACCGTACACTTTGCAATTGAATTATTCTCGGAAAGGATGAAAGACATCCGGGTTAAGAAATATCTAAGCAACAAACACAAGGAAAATGTAGAGAGGAAAATGAGGTAAAAGGCGTAAAGATCCCAATCCAGCTTTAAGAACGAAGCAGATCTCTAAAACTAATATAAAATTCAAATATATGGACAATGAAACGAAAAATCATATAGGATGGATATAGTAAATTTACAGAAATTATTAGTAATGGATGATCTTCTGTTTCGTCACCTGTATTAAAATTCATTGGTTATTTACGGGCTAACGAAGTTCGGTCTCTTTTCCAAAACATACTACTCAAAGGAAATACTTCAGAGATATTATTTGAAAGAAAATGTATGATAGAGTCAAAACTAAAGTTTCAGAATTAATAACCTTTATCAAATAATCATCCAAGTTAGCTTTCTCCACCGACGAATGGTTAGATTCTCAATCAGGAGTTTCTTTGTTTCCTCTGATTAGTCATGCCGTTGACAATTATTTCAGAAGTCAAATTTTGTGTCGTGCTCTGAACCTCTCACTGAACGTCATACAGGTGAATATCTGAGTGACGTATTTAATGGAATGTTGGCGAAATGGAACCTATCTCCAGATGATGTTCACTGTGTCATGGGAGAGGCTGGTGCCAATATAGAGAAAATTCTGTTTCTTTCTTGAGTGATCAACACCAACTCCGTCGCTCATCAACATTAGAAATGTTGTGACATCTCAAACAAGAGTCAGAGAAGTTCTCTCAAAATATAGGTCAATTGCGGCACACTTTAATCATTCGACCACGGCTCAGTAGTAAGAACTAAATAAAATACAGGCCAGAATTAAAGTTCGCTAACTTTCAGTAATACATGACGTTACTCTGAATTTATGTTAAGGTTTCAAGAATTTAATGAATCTTTCTGCCAGTACGGCAGCTCTGATGATAAAATAAATGTCTTCCCATCTCAAGACAATTCTATTCTAACCAATTGTATTATTGTACTTCGATCATTTAAAGATATCATTATGATAATCGGCAAGCACTTTTTTGTCATCCTCTCGTAATAACTCTGAAGAGAGTATTAATATCCTCAGACAAAGACAGTCAAGGAATAAAAATGCCGATGAAGACGATATTTAGATCTCTATCTTCTAAATTTTGATGGTTCGGTTACATTTGTTATTGTACCATTTTTAGTCAAAGTACAGGACCTACCACGGTTCGCAAAGAAGCGGCCACACTAGGTTAAATAATCTAACTCCATGGGGGGTCCTGGCACATACATATTTTTAAATGTCAAGAAAACTATGAATGGCGAAATGAATTTTAGTCCAAAAATAAATAAAAAAACAAATTAAAATTATATCCTTACATTATAAATAGTCCTAATATTACATAACAAAATCATATGTTGTAAAGAATATTCACTTCTTGGAGATACAAGAAAAAAGAGTTATTGTTAAAGTGGGAAGATTCAGATAAGAAAAGGGGAAAAATTTTTTATAAGGGTGTTGTGGGTAGTAAAGAAGGGAAAAAATGACGACGGTCAATGGGGTTCAGTTGGGGAACAATCAATGAAGATATAACGAAACAGATTGCGGGGTATGGCGACGGCAAAAATTTGCAGATGGGATGGTCTTGTGACATATAGTGACTGTGAGTGATTTTGGTGTGGCCAATATGGAGGCTGTGCAAATATGCACCTGTGTGTAAGCGCTTTCGTCGGTAGGAGAGACAACTCACCAATGCTCGGCTTTATATTTCAAAGCCTTGTCAGAGAGCAGGATAGCATTCAGTTGATGGGAGGTGGACTTATCGAATGGCATCCAGGAGGTACCTGGAACAGCTCCTAAAAGAAGAAGGGGCCATTTTGGCCTCTCCATCAGCGATTTCATTGCTAGTTACCCCTACATGAGAGGGGGTCCAACATAGAAGGATTTGTTTTTTACGGGAGTGGAGCAGCCGAAGAAATTGTTGTGCAGCGGATACCATTGTGTTTTTAGAATAAGGGGTTTTAAGCTCTTGGAGCGCGCTGAGCGAATCTGAATAAATGACATCAGAGTGGTCTTGGTTAAGGAATAGAATTCGAGAAAGGGCTACCATTATAGCCATTTAATTCTGCCATAAAAATTGAAGCATGAGTGGGGAGCATATGGGAGAGTTTGCGTTCAGACGCGCTCATCCCCTGTTTTAGGTCCGTCAGTAAACACTAGAGTAAATTCACTGTGAACTACGAAGTGAGACAGGAATGAAGCCTTTAACAAGACTTCTACTACTTTCTTTCCTTCTACTATAATAATCTTGTGGCTTCTGCTACTGTTTCCCTAACGGAACAGATTTTTACCTCCTTTTTGAATATCTAACTACTTTTCACGAGACTGCTATATCTTCTCATCCAAATATTGAGGTGCTCTATTTAGAGGATTTCAATGTACACAACACTGAATGGTTGGGATCCTCTCATACTGATTTAGGTGGAGAGGAGGCCGAATCATTCAGCATTCTTAACCATCTGGAGCAACTAATTAAAGGAACCCACACACATTCCGGATCGTCCCAAACAATTCTTGAACAACACTTGACCTATGTTTCACCACTAGTCCTTTCTCTCTATAAATACCACTTTTCGCTTCCTATCGGTAAATCTGACCACAACCTTATATCTCTCAAATTTTAAAATTACTTTCTCTATAATAGCTTCCATCACTGCCTATGGTTTTTTCTGGCCCACTTTATCGGGCCGATTGGGGGGGGGGGCCTTGCGTCGCTTCTACCCTAACTATAATTGGATTGACTGCTTTGACTCTGGTGACGCTTTGGCGTTCTGTCGATAGGTGGAGAGCTTGTTAATCGTTGATGGGATGGATCAAGTGTTATTCCTTCTTCGACTAAATCTTTCTCTCCTCATAAAATCCATGGTTCGATCGTGCTGTTCTCTGGCCATTCAGGCTAGAGACAGTCCGTATCGGGGGTGGAAAAATTCTCGTTTCTTCTATCACTTGCAATTTTCCTTTCAGCTTAGAAATCGTTGGCAGGGATACTCTTCGTCAAAACAAAGCGGGCTTTCATCAAACGGAAAGTGCGCTAACCTCCTTGATTCTCCTAACTGATAAATCTTTCTGGTCTCTGCCAAAAACATCTCTAATAACTTCTGTAAATCTGTATTTCCTCCTCTTATTTCGATCTGATGGTTCTGTTGCTAATTCTAAAATCTGAAAGGCCAATCTCTTCGGCCTTTATTTTCCTCTAACTCCAACCCTAGACGGATTCTTGGCATTCCTCCTCCCCTTCTCTCAGGTGTCCTATGCCTTTGCCTTTGATTACATTGATCGGGGCGATGGGCTCCTGAAAATCTATGACGTTAGGAAGACGGGGTGGCACGGATGACATTTCCTCCCCCGAGTTTTGAGGGAGTGTGCTTTCTTCTGACCCCGCCCCTCGTTCAACCATTATTCTTTGTCTCAATACTAATACTTTCCCTCAGTATTGGAAGCACGCATATGTCCAACCTATTCCGAAAAAAAGGAAGCCCCTCTGATCCTTCTAAATATCACCCTATAGCTCTCACTTGTATTCTATCTAAGATCTTTGAAACCATTCTCAAAACTCTCATTTCTGGGTGAGATCCTCTGGATCCTCCATTCACTTCTTTTCCGATTCGCTTAGGTTACGGCTTCGGCGCTTGAGGGTCTACTGGCAATACTTTCCAATCTAACTGATTTATGGTTTTCCGCCCTCAGGAACTACGGGGAGACTTGCGTGGTGGCGCTTGACATATCCAAGGCATTTGACCGGGTATGGCACGCGTCACTGCTCTCCAAGCTCCCCTCCTTTGGGTTTCCTCCTTCTCTTTGCTTGCTTATGTCTAGTTTTCTTTCAAATCGCTCAATATCGGCTATTGTTGATGGGGCGACTTCTTTTTTTTCTATCAATAGTAGTGTTCCTCAGGGTTCTGTCTTATCTCCTACTTTATTCCTACTTTTCATTAATGATCTTCTCAACTGCACATCTAACTCTATTCACTCGTATGCCGATGACTCGACCCTTCATTCTTCAACTCATTTCAATTCTGCTCCTCTTTTACTTCTAGAATTGCCTATCGTCTTAATCTTTCCGATTCTATTCTCCGCTGATCTGGATAGAATTTCCTTTGGGGTCGTCTCAACTTGTGAAATTCAATTCTTTAAAAAACCAACTTCTACAAATCTCCCTCTCTTTAAGACCACCTTCTAACTTTTCCTATCTCTTTTGACGATTCTTCTCGTCTCTCCTGTTGACAATATAAACATCCTTGGTCTTAACATAAACAAAAAAATGTCTTGGATTGGAAAGTGGAAACCTCACATCACAACGGTTGCTAGGGCGGCCTCAAAGACACTGGGAGCTCTGTTTAGGCTGCGAGACTTTTTTTCTCTTCTCAGTTGCTCCAGGTATACAAGGGCCTCATCCATCCTTGTATGGAGTACTGCTCTCATTTCTGGGGGGGGGCTCTGGTTTCACCCGGCTTTTGGATAGGGTCGAGTCAAAGGCCAAAAGGCTTATAAACTGTTCTGCACTTTCTAGTTCACCTGACCCTCTATCGTTGTGGCGCGATGTTTGTGCTTTATCTCTTTTCTATAGGTACCGCAGCGGCAGGTGCTCGAGGGAAATTATCACTCGCGTACCACCACCTTTACGACGCCCTCGTAGCACAAGGGGTGCTGTGTCAGCGCATGAGTTTTGTGTTGATATTGGTAACTCCAGGCTAGTTCGCTGCCAAACCCTCTTATTCTGTGGAATTCTTTCCATCTTCTGTGTTTTCTGCTGAATTTAATCTCTCTCACTTTAAATTCTGCGTCTGTGCTCCTCTGCGTAGTTTGAGTTAGTTGATGAATATCTGAGGTGTGCAACACCCCCTCCTTGAATAGGGCTTCTGCCCGTGAGGGGTGGTGAAAACTGAAAAAAAAAAAAAAAAAAAAAAAAAAAAAAAAAAAGACAGCAGGGTGGCTAGATTTGGAGAGAGAGGTCAGGGCCAAGCAAATGGTGGGAGCGGGAATAGCCAAGGTATATACCCTTCTCGTAAGAGAAAAGCAGCACCTTTTGCAAAGGGATGTTAAGGAAATTAAGGATGTTATGAACTGTGTTTGCAAATCGCCAGAAATTAGGGTTCTAAGGTATCTCCTGCAGAATCGGTGTCAGAGCAGACGGTATTGGGGGTTTGAAAGCGCACATGATGTATTCCTTCGAAGAGAGAGTAGCATCACATTGGATAGTTTCAACTTCAAGGCTCACCCTGGGACGAACGGAGGTTTCCAGTGGAGATCGAAGCGCCTTCGTTTTTGGATGGGAATCTAACAAGTTGTAGTAGAGTTGGAGACGGGTCTGACCATATACTACACATCCATAGTCCAGCTTCGAACTGACTAGGGCGATATAGAGAGGTAAAAGGAACATGCGGTGAGCACCTCAAGATTTTGAGGCGAGATGACAAGTCATTCGCAGGAGGTTTAATAATGCGGTAAGCATTGTTAGTGCCCATTCTAGAATGAGTTCGAGAAATTTGACTGTGTGAAGTTACAGGAATGGGCAAACATATAAGGTTAAGTTCACTGGAAGAAGATGGCAGGTTCTTCGATTCCCTTTTTTCTTAAAAACCACTGCTGAGGTTTTGGTGGGAGAGAAATGAGGTCAATGGGAAGTTACCCCATTACGAAATATTTTCAATATCTAATTGAAGTTTCGTTAGAGAAAAGGCAGCCTGGCACCGGGCTAAATATATAGCGCAAGGTTATCAACATAGAGAGAAGAAAGTTGACCGTCGCATGGGATAGAAGTAAACTAGCCAATAAATCCGGAGGAGCAAATAGTTAATACACTTAGAACACTACCCAGCGGAACGCCTTCATCCACATTTGTTATTGTCCCATTAATGATGGGACAATGAACATCGTAAATGCAAAACTATTTGTTTACCTATTCATTTGTTATTTGATAAAGCTTCGGAAATAGAAATATCAGACTTGCTAAGCGTGTTTGTACTAAACGTAAGTATCCTACATCGTTAATTTCTTGCTCCAAAAAATAACTTTTGTAAACCTGCCATCCCCTACTCTTACTATTAATATATATATATATATTATATATATATATATATATATATATATATATATATATATCATATATATATATATATATATATATATATAATATATATATATAGTATATATATATATATAATAAAAAAAATATATTTTTTTTTTCATTTTTCTTTTTTTTTTTTTTTTTTATTTTTAAAATTTTCGGGAAGCTGGTGCGGTGCGGTGCGATCCAAAGACCCGCACCAGGCACCGCACCGCACACCGTTAATTTTTCTCGTGCTCCGCACCGCACTTTTATTTTTTTAGCACCGCACCACATCAGTTCGCTGAAAATTTGATGCGCACCGGCACCGCACCGCACCAAAATGAGCGCACCACGCACCGCACCCGGTGCGTCGGCCAACCCTACTCTTGTTGTATATATACGGTATATATATATATATAGAGAGAGTTATAAGAGTTGGCCCACTTGAATTTTTTGTTTAATTTAAGGAAATTTACCTTTTTTTATTTTATTTTTTTTTTTATTTTTAAAAAAAAAAAAAAAAAAAAAAATTCTTCATATTTAGTCACAAAAAACCTTAAAAAAAAAAAAAAAAAATAAAAAAAAAAAAAAAAAAATAAACTCAACAAAAAGTTATGAGGGTTGACCCAAATGGGATGAATTCCAAGATGAAATAAAATTAAAATATTTCTTACTTTATTATTTTTTTATTAATAAAAAAAAAAAAAAAAAAAATTCTGCCTATTTAGTCACAAAAACCTTAAGTAACAAGATAATAACCTAAAAATACCAAAAAATTAACTCTAGCAAGAGTTAAAAGGGTGGGGCCCTTTTTGTCATACACATGGGCCCTTTTTGCAAAAAGCGGGCTTTTTTTTTTTTCACTTCGAGTCTAAATAATTTTTACAATTTTTAAGCAAAACAAAAAAATTTTATGTGGTAACATACATAGGACCTGGCATTCTAAGAACTTATTTTAAAACTCATATATGTTAAATAGTTTAGTAGTTATTGCCAAACTTAAAATTGTGGGCCCTTTTTAGGTAACAGCACTATATATATATATATATATATATATATATATATTATATATATATATATATATATATATATATATACGGCCCATTAGGGGGCTTGAGCCAACGGGGAACATATGGGGGGACGTTTTCCATACCCCGTAGGGGAGGGGTGGAGGAACACCTGCGACACCCAAATACCAAAGAGCGGGGGTTCCGGAGACCCTCCCCGGAGGGGGGGAAATAGTCCTACCCTTGCGTTCCCCGGAAGGCCGAGAGACCCCGACTCCTGCCATCGGGGTGGTCTACCCTTGGGGTACCCATTAGTTTAAAAAATAAAAAAGATTTTTTTTAACTTAATGGGTACCCCAAGGGTAGACCGCCCTCATAGCAGGAGTCGGGGTCTCTTGGCCTTCCGGGGAACAAAAGGGTAGGACTATTAACCCCCCCTCCGGGAAGGGTCTCCGGAACCCGGGCTCTTTGGTATTTGGGTGTCGAGGGGGTTCCTCCGCCCCTCCCCTACGGGGTATGAAAAACGTCCCCCCATCTGTTCCCTGTCGGCTCTAGCCCCCTAATGGGATATATAGTATTATATATATATATATATATATATATATATTAGATATTATTTATATATATAATATAATATATTATATATATATATATATTATATATATAATATATATATATATATACCTCAATCGCCTACCAACTCGCGCGAGTTGATCTAATTACCGCTCACTCAGCTTGTTTCATGGCGTACTCGTAAAAATTTCTACTGGTAGGTCTTAAATTTTGGCCTTTATTATATATATATAATATATATATATATATAATATATATATATATATATATATATATATATATATATATATATATATATATAATATATATATATATATTTTGCATTAGTGTTATTAAAAGAAAAATGATTTTATTATTTTATTTTATTATTATTTTATTGATTATTATAATTCAGTTGTGAAATTTTTTTTTTTTTAATATACATAAACGTAAATTTGGCTGAACAATCGAAATGTTGATAATCGTTCAAAATTATTGATTATCGGAAAAATATTATGCAATCGATATATAAATCGGAAGAAAAACAAAGCATTAATAGCTCTCGAGATCCCTAAAAAAACGAGGGAAATGTATAAGGCCGGGTTTAAAATTCGGAAACATAATTTTTATATTTTTCTTTAAAATATATTCATGAATAACGAAATCCCTAAAAAAAACTTAATAATACTTTAAAACATTTTTGTTTAAATGAAAATTTATAATTTTAAATACTATGTATGTGAAGCGTCAAGTCCAGTGAACTACCACCATACCAAAAAAAAATAATAATGGAGAAAGCAA
The DNA here is from genome assembly GCA_015478945.1 of Trachelipus rathkii. NCBI lineage: Eukaryota > Metazoa > Arthropoda > Malacostraca > Isopoda > Trachelipodidae > Trachelipus > Trachelipus rathkii. Next base: position 22,357 of record JABUQX010113320.1, read on the forward strand.
AACGTCGCACTCTCTATTGAGTTACACCTCCAAAGTGTTAAACCCAATAACTTTTATTTAAGCCTCCAGGTAGGGTCCACAGGGGCCCTAGTCAGGATGATATGTTTTGTTAGGTATACACAGAGAAAATCTATGTAAAATTAACAAACAAATTTTATCATAGCCTGAACTAGGATGGCCCTAAAAAGAGCACAAGGAGCACTATTTTTTTTTTAAAAGAAAGCCTATGGGGAAAATTTTAAACTTTGAGAGGGCTGTTAACTTTTTACCCTAAAGACTTAAATCATTTTCATTTTTTTATACTTCATTATTATTTTTATTTTTGAGAGTACGTCAATTTGTGATTTTTTTGACTTTTTTTTTAAAGAAATCCTATTGGGATTTTAATAAACTTTGAGAGGCTGTAAACTTTTTTCCTAAAGAGAATGCCAACATTATTATTTTTTTTGTTTTTTTTATTCTTTATTTTTTTTTAGAGCATATCCTGTGATTTTTATAAAAATCGGGGGTGAAGCCCTCTGCACTAATATTACAAAAAAACTATATCGTAAAGTACCATGCTTAACCACCCACTACAAGGCTTAATAAACTTTGTTATTAGTCATAACATAACAGTTTACCTCCCCAAGAGGTTTATCAAGATCATTTTGATCTTTATACATCTCGCTATTCCTTACTGAGGTAGCCACTTTGATATCATCTGCAAATTTAGAAACCTTACATTTAAGTCCCTGGTTTGAATCATTTATATATAATATATGAGGAGACAATAGGGCAACGAGCACTTGAACCGCCTGGGGCGACCCACTCTTCCACTATTTCCCATGATGAATAAATAGTTTTGCAAATACACAGATTACTATGGAAGTAAAATGGGAGAGCAAAAACAAACACACCCTCACTCAGTGGCCACAAAACTACTCAGTTCCTGTTAGTCCAATTAATATAATTACTGTAATGAAACTATAAATATTTAAAGTACAGAAGTGGTATTAAAATATTATTTGAAGTTTTTTTTTTTTTTTTTTTTTTTTTTTGACATTTTATGTTCATGGTTTAAATGAAAATATAAAATTTAATGCAATGCTTTTCTTTGTGTGTGTAGGGATGAAAAAAGAATAATTTTATCAACATTAATATTTTTTAGCATTATCATTTATTCCAATAATCAATATTTTTTTTATTATAAAATTTTCAGTGATTTATTCAAATACTTTTGCTTTTTGGTATCATCTGCAAACTTTGAAACCTTACATTTAAGTCCCTGGTCTAAATCATTTATATATATGAGGAACAATAGTGGCCCCAGCACTGAACCCTGTGGGACACCACTCTTCACTATCTTTTCCCCCCCCCCCCCATTTTTTGAAAAAGGAAGTCAATTAGTTGTACACTCAGTTTTCTATTTCACAACCACTCTTTAATCCAACCATGTACTACTCCACCTATTCCACATTGCAATAACTTCATCAGCCTTATCTTATCAAAAGCTTTGCTAAAGTCTAAATATATAATATCAACTGGATCTCCTCAGTCAATGCAGTCAGAAATGTATTCCATAAATTCTAAAAGTTTTGACTGACATGACATACCCTTTCTGAAACTGTGCTGGGAGTCGTATAATACCTTGTTATCTTCTAAATATTTCTCTATATGACCTTTCAATAACTTTTCCAGAACCTTTATAACCAGAGATGTTAAGCTAACTGGTCTATAAGTTCTCAAATCTTCCTTACTACCTTTCTTATAAATAGGCACAACATATGCTGTTTTCCACTCATTCAGTACCTCACCAAATGTTATGAATCCACTTAAAAATCAAATACAGTGCCTGGAATCTAAATACTACCCTCCTTTAGAATTCTTTACCTACATACATCAGGGCCTGCAGCCTTTACTTGGGTCAATATGGTCCAGTAAACGTTTAATATCTTTTACCTCAAATTCAAATTCTGTAAGTCTATTTGTTACATGCATGCAAAAACTATTAGTCTCCAAACTATTATCTAATCTTTCCTCAGTAAACATTGAAGCAAAATAAGCATTGAAAATGTGACCAACTCCTTATCTGTAACTCTACTTAAATTTTCATCAATTTTAATTGGACCAATTGTCCTATTCTTACTTTTTAATTTATAAAAGCTAAAAACTTCTTCAGGTTCTTTTTACTATTCCTTGCTAAATTAATTTTCTGCCTCTCTCTTTGCCTTTCTTATTGACTGGTTAAGTTTATTTCTATTTTCCCTATAATTTTCTAAATCATGTTCCCTATTTACTACCCTTGGAATATTTTAAAACATCACGCTTCTTCCACTAAATTTTAATCTCTATAGCTCTCTATTCCACCAAACAGGTTTTCTCTTCACCACCCTAATGAGTTTATCTTAAAACATACTGACTGAAAATTCATTAAAATTTGCTTAAAATGTTCCCACATGATAAAACCAGTTTTGGTCTTTTAAACTCTCTCTCTATTCCAGTCAGTTATACTTAGGATGTCGTTCAAAATTTTGATAAAATTGCCCATTTTTTGGAAAATATAAAGATCTTCTTCCTTATTAAACTTGCCAATTTGGCCCAGATAATCACATTCATATTTAAATCTTAATTATTATTATTCACATTAAGTCCTAATTTCTCCTCAACTCTAACCTCATCCACCCAAATGCCCCACCATACTTTCATCGTTAGTTAATTTTAAGTCTAACAGTGCATCGTATTCTTGTAGGTTCATTGGACCATCTGGCCTCGAAAAGTTAATCTAGTGATACATTTTATGAATACAGAATACTATGGTCCATTATTAGACAAGAAACCATTGAATGCCAGGAAAATTAAAAATCACCCATTATGACTATACCTTTTTTTTTTTTACTGTTGGCATGCTGTCTTAATTTCTTTCACAATTTCTGTGTCTAATTTGACTCTGCCAGGAGTTCTATATAAAATGCCCCTATTCTATATGATTTATTGTACCATAAGGGAAATCTACCACACAGATTCAACTCATGATTTAGTTTTTAAAGTCAAGTTAATACAGATTGAATATTGCTTTTAACATAAAGCACCACACCACCACCCTTTCTTTCCTCTACGCTAGTATAAATAAAGTGAATATCTCTCTATTTCATATTCCCCTGAAAGGAGTCTCTAAATAATTCTTCATTAACCCATGCTTTCAGTTTTTGGGACATCAACATATATGGTCACCATACACAAAACTTCACTGGTCAACACAAACTGACCTAAACTCTGACCACCTACCATCATCAAAAATACCAAAACGTTCAGCAAAAACCATACTACCCACTTAGAAAAAACATACACAACTGCAAAAAACAGGACTGCGGACAACTATTCACCACCATATAGAAAAAACAGTATTCATCCCATAAATATCACTAACACATCAATGCTCAACAAGCCATACAAAAATTTCACTTCTTTCTAATTCAAAAAGCAGCTAACAAAGCCATTCCCACAGAGGATACATAAAAAATACAACCCAAACCCAAACACCTGAAATAGAACAGCTAATCAAACAACACACAACTCAATCAGAACAAAAAAAAAACAAAATCACTCCAAACCGACAAAACGCAAATCAATGCCCTAAACACACAAAGCATAAACCTAACAAGACAAGCACACATTCTTCAAACAACTTTCAAACCTTCCTCACCAAGAACACCCAACACACGAATAACTCTAGAGCCACACACAAATTAAATACACTGAAAACACTACAACCAATCAACAAACACACACTCACGGAATCCAATCCAAAAAAACCCAAAACCACCACAAACAAACATACAACACGCAACACTCTTGCAACTTCATTGCCCAAAGCAGAGTCAAAAAACCCACACACCCTCAAAATAGGAAAGTCATCAAAGCCCTCAAACCACCACCCAACAATAGAAATAACCACAACTGACCTAGAAAACTTAACAAAGACACTCAAAAACTCACCTGCAACTGGCCCAGACAATATTTCAAACAAACACCTCAAACACCTAGGGAACACAGCTTTGACTCAACTAGCACAAATATGTAACATCTCCATTAACCTAAACTTCATTCCCCCTATCTGGAAAAAAAAAGCATCATTATACCCAAAATTAAAAACCAGGGAAAAGGACCCCTCTGACCCCTCACCATATCTCCCTATCTCTCTATTATCAACACTATGCAAACTACTAGAAAAAACCATACTAAACAAAATAACTTCACACATTATCAAACAAATTCCAACACAGTTTCATACGAAACCACTCAACTACAACTGCACTCAAAAAACATTATACAACCCACTATCAATGGTATAAACTCAAAACCAACTCATAAAACAATAATCATAGCAAATGACATCAACAAAGCATTTGACACAGTACTCAAACACAACTTGATCCACAAAATAGCAAAATAGAACTAACCTAAAGAAACTGATTTCCAACTTTCTATCAGGATGAACAGCACAAATACAAACAAACTATACAAAATCCAGAAACGTAAACATCAACAATGGAGTGCCCCAAGGTGCAATACTATCCCACACACTATTCAACCTATTTAAGGCCGATCTACTACAACCACAAACAGATCACACAATCACAACAACCTATGCAGATGACATCACTATAGACACCGCACACTAGAATCTAAACACAGCCACAAACCTGACACTACAATACATCAACCAACCCCAAACACGACTAACAGAAAACAGAATGTCGGCCTTACCAAATAAATCGTCAATCACACCAATCACCACTGACTGCCACCTTGGTGCCACACACCCACTAGTCTACCTAAACAACATAGCCATACCCTTTAACAACCCCAAAAAATCCTTGGAGTAACACTTGACACATCTCACCTTCACAAAACACATAGACAACATAATTTCATCCGCAAACAAGAAACTGAGCATATTAAGAACCATCGCTGGAACAGATTTCACAAACAATAAACCAACATCCAGCACCATATACAAACACTATATTCGCCCGACCCTAGACTATGCTTCTCCAACCTGGCATCCACTACTGATAAAAAAACAACATAAAGAAACTCCAAATGACACAAAACAAAACTTTAAGAATCGTAACTGAGTGCACATCAACACCACCTACACAAAG
>JABUQX010113320.1:37500-42773 GCA_015478945.1 Trachelipus rathkii
ATCCCGGTTGATGAAGAGTAAATCTTCTGTGACTCATTATATGTATGCAGTTAATTATGGGATGAGAAAACCAGGGTGCTTTTACAAACACGCTGATTTTTTTTTTGAAAAGCGTCCTTTAATTTGGGGACGTGATGGCAAAGTGTTAGAGATCCCGTTATTGTTAACACTGCAACGCGGTGTCCAATGTCGAAATCCCGCTGAATGGAGAGTAAAATTTTCTGTGACTCATTCATTTAAAATGAATGAGTCACAGGAGATTTTACTCTCCATCAGCGGATTCAAACATTGGACTTCCGCGTCGCAGAGGTAACAATAACGGATGCTCTAACCACTAGGTCATTTCCACGTCCCCAAAAAAGACGCTTCAAGCGTAGTTTTTTAAAGCACGCCGGTTTTTCTCATCATAGTTGCTGAGTACTCAAATGACAATGTGAAATTAACTCAGCAACGCGGAGTTCTAGTGTTCGAATCCCGCTGATTAAGAGTAAAATCTCCTGTGACTCATTCATTTTAAATCAATGAGTCACAGAAGACTTTCTACTCTTCATCAGTCGGGACTTTGAACCTGACTCCGCTTGCTGAGGTAAACAGTTAAACCGATGCTCTACCACTAGGCCATCCACGTCCCAAACAAGAACGCTTCAACGTATTTTTAAAGCACACCCCGGTCTTCTCATCCCATAATTGCTGAGTCAGCTCAAAGGCCGGCCCCTTTTAAATGAATGAGTCACAGAAGATTTTCTCTTCATCAGCGAGATTCGAACACTGGAACTCCGCGTTGCTGAGTTAACAGTAACCGGGCGCTTTATCAACTAAGCCATCCACGTCCCCAAAAAAGAACGCTTCAAGCGTAGTTTTCAAAGCACCAGGTTTTCTCATCCCATAATTGCTGAGTACTCAAAGGCCTGTTGATATTGATATTGATAGGTACGTTTAGAAGTGGTAGAGGAGGTGTGGATCAAATCTTTTTATTGAAACAAATGATTGAGCAAATGAGAGAGAATAAAAATAAATTGTATTTATGTTTTATGAATTTTGTAACAGGCGTATGATATGATTAATAGGGTAGGTCTATGGCAGGTGTTGGTGATATACGGTGTTGGTGGTAGGCTTCTGAATGGAATCAAAAGTATGTATGACGATAGTGAAGCGTGTGTAAGAATTAATGGAGTTGAAAGGGATTGGTTTAATATTAATAGCGGAGTGAGGCAGGGATGTGTTATGTCTACTTGGTTATTCAATTTGTATATGGATGGAGTTATGAAAGAATTAGAGGTGGGTGGCAGGGGAAGGTATTAGAATGATGGAGAACGGAAAAGAGTGGAGGGTGCCCTACCTATTATATGTGGATGATATGGTTTTGTGTGGCGAATCTGAAGAGAGTTTGAGAGGATTGGTAGAGGGATTGGGTAGAGTGTAAAAGGAGAGGTTTGAAAGTAAACGTAGATAAGAGTAAGGTTACGGTTGTGAGTAAGGACAGTCCTCGGTATGAAGTTTCATGTTAGATGATGAGCAGCTAGAACAAGTGTCTGAGTTTATATATTTAGGATATAGGTTGGATGAAAAGGGAACAGATGATGCACTGTAGAAGTAAAGTTGTTAATGGCAGGATGGTGGCTGGTGCAAATAAATCGTTGGTGGATGTAACGGGACCAACTCTTGATGGCGCTTGAGTCTTACATGAGGGTATTTTGTTACCTGTGTTAATATATTGTAGTGAGAATATGGTCTGAAATAAGAGGTATAGATTTAATGTGTTCAGATGGACAATCTTAGGGGCGTGTTAGGTTTGAGAAGAATTGATAAAATGAGGAATGAACGTATTAGAGAGTTGTGTGGTGTGAAGAAAGGTAAATGAGAGAATAAATTAAAGTACGTTGAGATTGGTTTGGTCATGTGGAAAGGATTAGAAGATGATAGTCGGTTTGGTTAAGCGGGTGTAATAGTGTGAGTGTGATGAATATCTGACAGCTGGAAGACCGAGAGAAAAAGTGATTGAGTCAGTGAAGGAATGTTTGCAGGAGAGAAAATGTGAGTTTTGGCAGAGGCAAAAAGAAATGTGCATAATAGGGTGAATGGCGGTGTTTTGTGAGGGGTTATGGTTGTGGCCGCAGCTGGAATAAGGGGATGCAAGCCCTACATTGAGATAAGCCATAGTGAGAGCATCGCTTGTATGCTAGGAGTGTATAAAAGGGGAAGTAAGGCTGGGCTATTTTTTCGACTTGCGACTTGTGTCATATTTTCTACTACTTTTCCTGTTTCTGGTGGATCACGCACCTTATCCCAAGTCTGGGGAAAAAGGTGGATGAGAATGAGATATATTAATAATATATATATATATATATATATTATTATATATATATTATATAATAATATATATATTATATATATATATATATATATATATATATATATATATATATATATTATATTATATCATATATAAATTATTTGCAGAAGTGTAGCTAAGTAACAAGAAAACTATTATATTTCAGAGCTTTTCTTAATATTAATACTATATCTCAATTTTAACTTACAGTACACCAACAATCAAATACTTGTAATAATTGTCTGCTGGATTGTAAATGTTAAATAACTCTGACAAAGATTGATAACCGGGGCCTAAACTTACCTCAAGTCATCACTCAGAGATCTTGAATACTATATTCGTATGATTTTAATGGTGCATGGCCTTCAGCTTGTGGAGCACTGTAGAAAATAGACATAATATAATATATATAAAATAGTATATTATATATATATATATAATTTATATAGTTAATATGTATATATAATATATATAGTATTAGTATATTAATAATATATATATATATATATTTATATATAGTTTATATGTGTATATATATATATATAATAGTACTATATATACTATATATATATATATATATATATATATATATATAATACTATAGATAAGAATAATTATTATATATATAGTTATAATATATTATATATATATATAGTTATAATTACTATATTATATATATATATATAATCTATTAGTGAGGTATATGTACTATATTATATATATATTATATTATATATATATAATATAATATATATATACTATGTATATAAGTTTTATTTTATATATAGTGCGTAGTTATTTCGTCACAAAACACAGTTTCGACCAGAGTCTATATCTTACTCGACAATTAAAGCTTTCATACTCAATTTTAATATTTTCTTCGTAAATGCAAACTCAACCTTTATCTTTTTTTAATATTCTTGGCTTTTCCTTTTTTCGTGATATTAATTATAAGAATCATTTTACTTCACCTTTTGAACAAGCTTTCAAAGGGTTGAAACGTTTTTCACTTTTCAAGTTTTAGCTCTCTATAGGGGGCGCTGTTCGCAAACTTTTTATAGATTTGTGCCACTACAATCATTGGGGGTGGTTCCAAAGAAACACTGTTTTCTTTGTGTAGAGGTGCAATGGTCATGAGCTAATGGAATGTCGACTCAGTTGACTCTCTAATGCTTAATGAACTCCCTCCAACACTCTTCATCATGTAGTCGACCTGTTGCGTTTTACATTCATTACACTATCTCCAATACAACTGACACTGCTCTTTTGAACTCTTTATTCTAGTTATCTTTTCACTGTATATATATATATATATATATATATATATATATATATATATATATAATATAATTATATATATGTATATATATATTAGATATATTATATATATATACTATACTATAATATATATATATATATATATATATATATATATTTATATATTATATATATATATATTATATTATTAGGGAATGAGCCCGAATCTTCCGGTAAGTATTGGGTATTCGTGCCCTATTCGTCTCAAAATGGCGAAGTCATTTGACGGATATTGGCTTTTATGCGCGAACTATTTTCGGGCTCGAATTTGAGCTTTATAAACAATAAATTCCGTCAACATGAAGCATGTTTTATTCATTAAAATTGAAATTTAAGAAACTTATTTTTTTTCCAAAAAAAAAATTTTTAATGAAAATTTTACGCCCCAATTTTTGGGTTTTAAAGCCAATATGGCGAAAATCTTGTCATTTGTCAGATCCTGAATAAGGGCCTTTGAACATTTTTCAATATTCTCAAAAATAGAATTCATTTAGTCGATACGGATAAAAATGCACCAAATATCGGTAGCTGCTATAGGGAGAGTTGCTTGCATAATCAATTTTATGTTTAGTATTCAGCATGTTGCAACATTGCATTTTAACGATTCAATATTATGTCAGAAGTTTGTTAAAAGATTTTTTATTTACTTGCAGAAGCATATCCTCAATTTTACGGCCCAGGCGCATTCAGAATGCTCATGATGTCAAGCGGCAGCTGCAAAGTTTATATATACTTTACATAAGCTGAATGTAAAACAGCATAAATTAATTCAAGACGGTTTTTTCTACACGCTGGAACTGAGCAATCAGAATAATGTTGACCTGATGTTTCAGTGCAAAATTATTCCATTTACTTTGAGCCATTTGACATCACTAAAACAAGCATTAAACGTGAGTAACAGTCGCCCAGTGATCCCTTCCATTTTAGCAATAAATCTATTTTTAAATAAGGCAATTACAAGCAAAAGCTTCAGTGGAATAATTACACTCGTTGAAGAGCTTAAGAAATCAGTAGAAAAAGGCTTTCTAAGTTTCGATGTGATAAATCTTTGTGTGTAGCTACTTTCTTAGATCTGGCGATTCAAGCTAATTTTTTCAACATAATCAGATGAATCAGTATAAAATATGGTCTCGTTGAGGCATGGAAAGAATGCATGAAAATTTAGCGCTCCTGACTCTTTGCTGACGATGATTCATGTAGTGGGAAAAGTGAAGCTGAAGGTTCCAAATTTTTCACTTCTTTTAATGGAATTGTTTTTAAAGAAATTGTGGATCAAAATCGTCATACAGAAAAAAAGCGAGAGTGAAAAAAGAAAGTCCATTTTCGAGAGTGGTTTTTGGGAAAAAAAATTTTTGTTTTTTTTTAAAAAACAAATTGGGGTTAAAACAAATAGAAAAAAGTAAAGGTAAATACGGAATTACTCAAAGAATACTAACAAATATATAGTTTCCTACTTTGACAGTGAAGAACAATGATATTTCCTTCAATTGGTTGGAAAAACACTGGAATAGTTTTATGAATTTGAAAAAAACTAGCAAATAAACTACCTTTCAGCTCCACGTCATCCAGTCGAAAGAGAAAGAATATTTATGAACGGAGGAGATATTATGAAGCCACAATCTGG
>JABUQX010113321.1:0-2500 GCA_015478945.1 Trachelipus rathkii
AATTTTCTATAATTCTATGATGTCTTAGAGCCAGTGTGTTTATATTGTTCTCTAAAAAAAATTTCTATTTACCGCCATTTTATTCATCTGATTGGTATATACTTTATATTTTATAACTTTCTATTGTATTCATTTTTCTATGCATAGTTTCATTCTTAAACAAAGCTATTTTATAATCTTCTATATCTAATGTTTGCTTTATTACTTCTTTTTTCACTCTCTTAGCCTTCCTAATTTCTTTGTTTTCAACTTTTTTAAAGGCAAATAATTTTGTTCCTAGTCCAGCAAATTTTTTTAACTGGATTTCCACTCGTTTCATCATTTATTTTACCTAATATTTTTTTCTGATTAAAGTCTATGATCTTTAGGATAATCAGATATCTCAAAAAGCTGTATATTCCTTTTCATATCCTTATATACATAATTCTTTTGTATTTAATAACATAATGAATCTGGTTCTGTAAACAGTAATTTTGCATTTTCATTGTATTTATTTTTTATATAATTATAGGGAAAATCGTACATTAAAGTTTTACCAAACTCCAATATAGATATGCTTACATAAATAGGTTAATCAAATCTTAGTTTTGTCTTTTTCCTATGGCATGATATTAAATTTTCTGAGAATATTTTAAATGATTCAAAGTTTGGTTTATTTACTAATTTTTGAGCTTGTTCTTCATTTTTAACTAAATGCACATCCACTCTATTTCTATTATTTTCCATCGTTTTTCCAAACACAGTTGCTCATTAATTTATAGAAATCTTTCTCAAATTCATTTCTAGCTTCTTTTTTTTCATTTGTATTTAATTCAATATAAAGTTTCATCCAATCACTCTGAGTAAATTCTAATACTCTTTGCATATTTGTTACTTTTAATCCTAAAAATAAACATTGTTTTAAATTCCATAATGGATGATATATTTTTCTTGGTTATTTAAATTTGGGACTAATTTTGAAACTTATCTAACTAAATTTTCTGCTGCAAAGAGGTAATCATTATGCAAATCGTGTAATTCCTTCGGATATTCTAAATCTACTTTTAATATATATCCTTTTCTAAATTCATCACTGATATCTAAAAAATCATCTATATCATCTACGTTCTTCTTCCATTTAAAATTTCCAGTAGGTAAATACTGAGACATTGCCCACCGTATAGATTATTAGCATATAAATAGGTTATATAACTATTTGCTTTAGCTTTATCATAACTTTCTCGAATATATGGATTATTTGCTTGAGCATATTTGTGTGTGATAGTGCTAATTCCTCCTCTAAATACCTTTTCTATCATTAACAGCATATCCGGGTCTTTTGATAAATTTAATTTTATTTTGGTTTCTTTTAGTAGAGCATCGAAAGTAGTCCCGGAGAAGGAAAATAATGAACAGGATCAAAGTTATACGTATCTAAACAAATTGCTCTAAAATTTTCAAACACATCAGATAATAATAATTTTCTGATTTTAAATATAACCTGTGATAATCTTTAAATGTTTTACAATTAAATTTATTCCAGATAGTCTGTCCATGTTTATAATCTTCATCTTATGTATCTTCATTATTTAAAATGTTTTAAAATTTAGTTTTAATAGGTAATTCCTCAAAATTAAATTTTGCTATATCGTCCATCTAGTTACAGAGATAAACATCCTTCTTTCTTAATACTTTCAATTGATCTTCATCTTTACAATATTTGATAAATTCTTTAAATTTTCATCCATTAAATTCTATGTTAAATTAGCAAGAGATGAAAACAAATTTTAAAACTGCCAATAATCCTTATCTCCATATTAATTGGTTTTGCTTTATCATCTTTTTCATATTCATCTGCTCTTATGGATTGACTGAAACCAATATAAGTTTCATCTGTTTAAGGAATTGTTTTTAACTGACCATTAACTAAACCAAAATCTTTAACAAATAAATGAGCATCGTATTTTGATAAATTATGCATAATTATTTTAATAAATTTGGGGGTTTTTAATTTTCAAAATTACAAGTTCTATGAGCGTGTACTCAATATTTTCCTGTTAGATGATTGTGATCTCTTACTTTATCTTCTTTTGTGAACGATTTTTCACATACATGACATTGATCAGCGGCGCTGTAATTATCATTCTCACCATCTGTTAGTTTCATTAGTTTGTTTATTCTTAATAAAATTATATATTCGTTTCGTTTCTGAAATTATATAATCTTCAAAGGACTTAGATGCTTCTTTTCCATCATTTTTATAATTATAGTTCATTAAATTTCGTTTATCAAATTTACATTTCGCATGAATTTTAAGATTTAGAATACTTTTATTATAAATTGAATATAATTCTATTTTTTTATAAAATTCATCATCTAAAGTATAGGCCAATTTATATTCTTTGTATGTTTATTACTTCTTTCATGAACATAAAAAATTTATAATAGTTTTATTACAAGTCTCACAAGTAGTCATTTTATCATAAGTTTTTTATTATAAATTAAATTTTAGTTTTGCTTA
>JABUQX010113321.1:5000-26597 GCA_015478945.1 Trachelipus rathkii
AAATCATCATTTTTTGAAAAACAGTTTATTTCAAGGCGAGTAAATAGAAAACCGGGGGAGACCGTTGTTATATTTTCTATCGTCCAACGGAAAACTGTACAAGCCCCGCTTTTTAGTTAGGCAAAACATTTAGGAACACCGAAAAGAATTTGTTGGGGTTTGAGTCATAAAGAAAAAAATAGCTTTGCTGCGATAAAATTTTGAAGTACGCGTAAAGATAAAAATAGTTTAAAAAAAAAAAAAAATAAAACGCTATATATATATATATATATAGTATATATATATATTATATTATATATTATATATATATAATTATATATATATATATATATATATGTATATATATATATATATATATATAATAGATATATATATATATCATATATATATATATATATATATATATATATATATATATATGTTATAGATATATATATATATATTATATATACATAATATATTATTATATATATAATAATATATATAATATATATATACTATATATTATATATATATATATATATATATATATATATATAATATATATATTATATATATAGTACTATAATGGGTGTGTACAAGGGATTTAGTTTTAGTAGATGTCAATCTTAGAAGATGATAAAACATTTTTGCATACGTTAATTAAAGCTCCTAATGCAACATAGATATAAGTAAATAAATAATAGATAATATTTATATTATTTTTTCCTTTCCAGGAATCAGTCAATGCCAAAAGGCAAGTGTTGTGGTCCTCCTAGTTTCACAGTTTTTCGATTCTCTGGTATCACTTTTTAGTTGTATTCGAGTTGGTGGCAACCCTTGCGGCCTGATCGTTTTCCCTCTTCTTCTAACAGAACTTTACGTTAGTTTTGGATTAAAACTGATGTTTATTTTGTTATCTGGAATCATTATGCATATTTTTGTTCTAAATGCCTCTTTAAACCAGTAGTTAGTTTTAAAAAAATGGCTTATGTCCATTATCTTTGTCCCAATTTTTTTTCCATAGTTACGTTATCGAAAATGTTGCACGGCGCGTGTATAGTGACATAGTGACAAGAGCTGCAACTATTTTCATATATATTTATAGAAGTTGTTATTGAAACGATGGAAAGTGAAATAAATTATATTAGTTTGGTTAAATTAAGGAAGGTTATGTTACGTTAAGCAAGGTTATTTTAAGTTACGTTAGGGGTGATAGATCTAAAACTTTTTTATTTAAATATTTTTAAAGGTGTGAAGGTCTTTTATTACAATTCTGATTTATTTTTGACTAAATACAGTTTCATTTTGATTTATTGTCAATGTGTTCGGTATTCATGAAATCGTATAGCGGATCATGGAATATTTTACAGGATATAAAGACAATGACCTATTATATATTACTATTAATATATATTATATATAATATATAGTATATATATATATATATATAGATATATATATAATTATAGTATTATATAATATAATTATGAAAGTAAAGAAATAAGGTGACATGAATAATAACCACTATTTTATTCATTCAAGTACTCTACTGGGGGAATTTGGAATTGTTTCTTTGTCTTACACACTTTTAAACACTGTCGTTAAATTTAATGTACTGTACTGCTCCCTTTTTTTGTGTATGTTTAGTAAGAAGTCTAAAGATAACTAGCCACCCAGAGAGAATAATAAATAATAAATTATCTCAATTAATTTAATATTAAAGATCTGACTAAGAAATTTTAAAATATTAGCAATCAATTGTGCGTGAAATATGAAATGATGTCATCTTCCAAATTTAAATGTTATGAGATGTAATCAGTTTAATTGTCAAACATTTAATAAAGATCCATTCATTGAGTATCAGATTTCTGAAATGCCTGAATATTTGAATCACACACATTTCAAGTGTCGTTGCTCAACATATGATCAGCTTGTTTTGATGCTAATTCCTCACTAATATATATCCTTGATAATTCTGACAATTTCCTAAGAATATCTTTCTTACATTTTGAGCTGTATCATTTCAATTCACCTTTTCTTGACCAGCAAATGAATCTTCATATCAATCTAAATATTCATACGGTCTTCAAAGTCAAATACTGACTTGTTACCAATATCAATTTAATTAAATTGTAAGATTGTGTAGAGATGTGTTTATTTGGTGATCAACGTCCTCATTGGAATCCAGGGGGGGGGGGGTAAAGGCTCCAATTTAAGGTGACATTTTGGGTTACTGGAATGCTGAAGTGGTTATGACGATGGACGTGTTCTTGCACGCAAGAGGCGGCGATAGGAACCCGGGTTGGAAACATTTCCTTGCTCTACTATTACTGAACTTTGTATATATATATATATATATATATATATATATATAATATATAGATAAAGATCTTATATATATATATATATATATTATATATTATATATATATATATATATATATATATATATTATTACTACTTTATATACTATATAATATAGCTAGAAGAGATGTAGTAACATTTAAAATAAAGAAAAACAAAAATTGGATGAGAAAGCAAAGGCAAGAGTAAAACAATGGAGAGAGAGAGAGAGAGAGAGAGAGAGAGAGAGAGAGAGAGAGAGAGAGCTGAGAGAGAGAGAGAGAGGAGAGAGAGGAGAGAGAGAGAGAGAGAGAGAGAGAGAGAGAGAGAGAGAGAGAGGAGAGAGAGAGAGAGAGAGAGCAGAGTTCCACTTTTAGGCATGGACGACAGATGAAAGTTTTTATGTTTTGGAGACCAAGAGAGGAAAAAAACGACGAAAAAAAAGAAAATTACAAAAGACACAAAAATCGTTCGTTTGATCTTCAAATAACGAAAAAAAAGGTTTTACAAAAAAGTAGACCAAACACAATTAATAAGAAAATAGGAAGACTAACTTGAAATATAGTATATATATATTATATATATATAATATATATTATATTATATATAATATATATAATATATATATATATATATATATATATATATAAGTTATATATATATTATTATATATATATATATATATATATATATATATATATATATATATATATATATTATATAAATGTGTGTGGTGTCTGTATATATATATGATATATATAATATATTATATATAATATATAATATATATTATATACTATATATATATAATATATATATATATATATATATATATTATATATATATATATAGGTGTTTGGTCTCAAAATAATGTACTAACACCTTTGAAAGACTATACAAACTTTTTTTATGAACATAGTGACAAGTTTTAAAGGCTTGAATTACAGAACATACATGTATTTAAAGAATCATGTTCAAATGTTCAAAATGATGACCGTCATTGTCCAGACACAGCTGATAGCGCGAACCAATGGAGTCCGCAAACAACGACGAAACAGTTTCATTGGATGTCGCGACACCTTGTCTTTGATTTAATAATTTCAATGCCTTATCGTTTCTTGTTTGAGCATAAACTCTGTCCTTGAGGTATCCACATAAAAAGGAAGTCAATTGGCGTGAGATCTGGGGAACGCGCAGGGTATTCAATACTACAAACTTCGTCCAATCCTGTGTTTGGAAATGCTGGCATGCGGGGAGCTCTTAACATCGTGATGTGGTAGTGGGGGAGGGTGCTTGCATCTTGCTGAAAGTAATCGGCGTCGTTATCACCAAACATCTCGTCAATGTGTGGACCGACCGACTCCTGCAGCAAGGTTAGATACCTGTCCCCATCTACCTCTTCGTTAAAAAAAACGGTCCTTTGATGCAGGGCTGCGGAGCGGCAATATTTTTTTCCGGCCTCCGATCGCGGCTCCCGGCTACAAGCATTTTAAATTACGCGCTCCGATCCGGCTCCGGCTCCAGCATTTTAAAATTACCCGGCTCCGACTGCCGGCTCCGGCTCCAGCATTTTAAAAAATTACCGCTCCAACCTCGGCCGGCTCCGGCAATTTTTATAAATTGTTGCTCGCGACTTCGGCCTCCGGCTCCGGCTCCGACCCTAGTTTATAATTCTTTTCTGCCATTTACAGTCAATGAAATGCTTAATTCTGAATACAAAATTTTTGAGTGTATGATGAAATTAAATGTTTGTTAATGACATCTTTATTAGCTTAGATTTAAACTTTTAGAAATATTTTATAGAAATAAGAATTTTAAGAAATACAGAAAGAATCATTCACTTTCTTCTAAGTTTTAATATAATTCGCTCTTTGAACGATGACTGCTGTAACAATTTACGTAATATAATTTTATTATTTTTTTTTCCTAAAAAGAAAAAAATCATATTTTAGATTCATCTTAAAGTTTAAAATAATTCCTCGTTGAACTATGAGCCTGACATATATAACATATTTATATCAACCACAGATTTTTTATATCTCTATATATATATATATATATATATATATATATATATTATATATATATATATATATATATTATCTATATATATATATATATATATATATAAATATATTATATATATATTATAATATATATAATATATATATATATATATAAATATATATATATATATATATATATATATTAATATATATATTATATATATATTATATATATATATATAATATATATATATAATATATATATATAATATATTATTATATAATATAATATATATATATATATTATATGATATATATATATATAATATGATATATATATATACGATATATATATATAGATATATATACTTATTATATACTATATATATATAGTATATTATATATACTATATATATATATTATATATATATATATATATAGTATATATATATATATATATATATATAGCGTCTAGCTCAGAGGTAGAGCACTCGCTTAGCAGACGAGAGGCCCAGGCCGAGACTGTGGTGTAGCGAGAGAACGTGGGGAGCTATTCTCTTTATTAACTCTAGCTTTCGTCTCACTCAGAGTTAATGGTAACATTGGTAGCGTGCTTGCTACTAGTGGGAAACTTCCCGCATCCGCGATAAGGCCGGCCAGCCAGCGGATTGGTCGTAGGCCCGTGTCACCCCAAGGACCTTTCTCGATGGGTCCACTGACACGGTCGTGAGACCTTCCTGGGGGAGGACGTTTATATATATATATATATATATATATATACTATATATATATTATATCATATATATATATATATATTATATATATATATATATTATATATATATATATACTATATATATATATATATTATAATATATATATACTATATATACTACATATATATATTCCTAAATTTTAAATAATTTCTCTTTGACAGCGACATTGTAATACTAAATTTATTCAAAACAATTGTTCTTGAAAATAAAACCATCAATAACATCCTCCTTTAACGATGTCCTAAGACCTCCGATTTTTAATTATTTTTAAAGCAGAAAATAAGCTCTCAACATTCACTTGAAATAGGAGGCAAAGCTGTAATTTGTGCAAGCGGCATCTTGCAAAATTTTAGATAGCAATTGATTGGCTCTTTAACTGATAACTTTGATTTCCGTTCGATTTTCATTATTCATCTAATGACTTATGGAATTCTTCCTTTTATTTTTCTAGAAGATAATTTAGGTTTGAATGTCTTTTACAAGTAGATTGTCTTTTTAGTTTTTCAATCGCTTTTACTGGCATGCTCCAAATTTTTCCCATTATCTGGCAATTTTGACTTTTCATCTTCATGGCTGACAAATTCAGCAAGCGAGATTCTGAAACTGCTGAATGCTATCTGACTCGCGGCCCAGATTTCTGTTCAATAGCGTTATTATATTTTAAGTCCTAGTTCACAAAGAACCCTCCTAGCTTTAAATATCAAGATCTTCAGTTTCTGGAAAGCTTCTAACAAGATTGTCGACAAAGTATTTTATTCAGTTAACATTCTTTCCCTTCTTTTCAAGGAATTTTATTTATGCCATTTGCTAAAATCGTTTCTCTAAAAAATTTTTCCTGCAGTCAGTCTCTGATTGATATTTTTTGGTTGTAAGTATGGAATAATTCTTCGAGTGTTTCGATTTGGTCCCCCACTGACAGTCGGAGAGAGAAAGTTCAAAAGTACGGGCAGCATCATACTACATACTATAATCCTTTTCGTTGCGAAGGCCTTTAGAGGCATAAGAATGTACTTCCCATCTTATCTCTTGCCTAGATTGCACTTTTGCAACTTGATTCCTTAGAACTTCATTAATTTTGGGGTAATCGTGCTTGCTTTTGCTTTTGTCTCGCACCTGCTTTATAAGGATTTGCTCATATGAGTATTGTGGAGACCATCATGCACTGCTAACTGCAAAGTATGAACTCAACATCTCATGTGTGTATTCTTCAGATCTACACAGTAGTTTTTTCATAGTTTTTATCAGTTCATTCTGAAAAAAAAACAACTATTACTTCTTGTCCTATTAATTTTTCAATCGTACGATCATGTTTGCTGCGTTATCCGTAACTAAACTAATTACTTGTCTCTTGTTATTTCGAAATTTTTAAGATGTCAGTAACAACTTGAATATATTCGCTGGAATGTTGAGTATTTTTTTCTTTTACTGCTAACGTTAGAAATATTTGTTTTTATCTTCGTTCCTATAAATAGATTATGGAAAAATAATTTAGCTTGCGCATGTGTAGCATCCTATTTTTAATGCACAAAGCGTCCCTTTAAGTATTTTTTAAGCCATTTTTTTTTTTTTTTTTTCTTCTAGAACTTTTTTACAAATATTTTTCCAGTCTAAGGGACTTCCAGTTTCTAAACCATGTCTCCACACAGTGCTTAAATCCATGGTCATGCAAGAAAACTAATGGGTCACTATCTTTAACAACCATTAAAATCAATTGTATTTTGAATTTGCCACTTAACATAGACAGAACAAGTTTATGGCAACTGAAAAGGTTTCCACTTTAGTCTGAGTTTTGAAATTAAAGGTTTGTCCTGATTACCTAGCTTCACCTTTCTTTTTAACATTGCAGCAATGTCTTTAAATGCGTTTTAAATGTTTCATTAATTTAAAGGATCCAATAGATGTATTTTGACCCATGAAGTAATCTGTAGTTAGGTGACTCTCTTCTTTTGTGCATGATCGAACTGCCTGTTTCCCATCAACTGTGTTACTATTTCATATTGACATAATGAAAGTATTTTTATATCAGAGTGAGTAATATATTCAAATACATGAGGTGTTTTCGATTTTGGGTTTAGTTGACACAATATTTTTCTAACGATATTAAACTTAATTAATTAAAGTTATCGATAGAAGTACTGAACCTTTTTTATTAAATAATAAATATACATAATCAAATTTCTGAAAAAAAGAGAATATATATATATATATATATTATATATATATATATATATGATATTAATATATATATATATATACTATATATATATATATATATATATCTATATAATATATATATATATATATATATATATATTTATATATTATATATATATATATATATATATAAATATATATTATATATTATATATATATATATATATATATATATATATATAGTATATATTATAATATATATATATATACTATTTATATATTATATAATTATATATATATATATATAAATTGAATTATTGAATAATAGAATTCCAATAATTCATTATTGATATATATATATTATATATATATATATATATATAATATATATATATATAATATATATATATATATATAATATATATATATTATTATATATATATATATATATATATATATATACTATATATATATATATATATATATATATAACACCTGTAGTAATAAAATTAATAATTACTTAATTTTGTATCTGCCGGAGCCGGAGCAGCCTCTTTTTTTGCGGCGCCGACTCCGGCTCCGGCTCCAGGTCCCACTAAAATTTCGCCTCGACTGCCGGCTCCAATCCCTAAAAATTTCGGCCCTCCGCTTCCGGCTCCGGCTCCAGTCCTAAAAAGTTTCGCTTTTCTCGCTCCGGCTTCCGGCTCCACCAAAACTTTGCCACGGCTCACGGCTCCGGCTCCCGGCTCGGCTCCGGCCTCCGCAGCCCTGCTTTGATGCAACAATGCTTGAAATCTCACACACACCAGTTACCGCTGTAGGTTTAAATGGTAATTCATGCTTTAACCTGGGGAATTTACAGAACCCCACGTTAAGGTACAATTATGGCGATTAATCGGCCCATTTAATTTCAAAGTGGCCTTCAATCGTGCCAGATAATTTTGGTGTGGAAACCCTGCATCTTCTGCACATTAGCCAGGTACCATTCACAAAATTCAAGTCTCCGGTCCGGATTCGTCTTCATTGAGAGAATGGAGTAGTCTTGGTATGTAGCATTTCCAACGTAGACGCTTTCAAGATGCAATGAACGCTATCTTTTGAGATGTGTGTCTTCCGAGCCGTTTGTTTCGTAGAGATTTCCTGTGGGGATCGGATGAGCGTTTCCTGTACCTGCTCTTCATTTGCAGGGTTGGTGGATTTCCGTGGTCGTCGAACTTTTCTTGTTGACGTTGTGAACGGTTCCATCTGCTTCAAATTTCTCTCTTATGCGGGCAATGGTCCGGTGCGTTGGTAGCGGTTTATCGAACTCCCTTCTGAACCGTCTTTGCACTTCCGTAATGTTTCCGATGGTCAATAACATTTTAAAGGACAAACTTTCTCTCTTCAACTAAGTCGATCTCCGCCATTCTGTTAGCAGTAGTTTAACACGCGAAAAAAAAAAGCGGTCATGTGTAAGTACATTTTTTGAGACACCCTACATATATATATATAATATATATACTATATATATATATATATATATATATATATATATATATATATATATTATATATATATATATATATATAGTGTCTTAAGTATAAGTATTTGTAAATATATATATATATTATAGTATATATATTATTATATATATATATATATGTATATATATATATATATATATATATATATTATGATATTATATATATACTATATATACTATATATAAAGTAAAAACCACTAAATATAACGAAGGAGGTAAAGAAGAAAAATGAGTAAAATTAGCACTTTAATCATGAGACATTAAAAGAGAGGGGGGGGGAGGGGATGGCGTTTCGTTTCGACACTCCTTTGTGTCTTCCTCAGACACCAGCCAAAAATATATATCTATATTTATATTTATGTTTATATTTATATTTGTTTATATTTTTATTTATATTTATTTTTATATTTGTATTTATACTTTATACTTATATTTATGTTTATGTTTATATCTATATTTGTATCTGTGTTTATATTTGTTTTTATATTTATGTTTTTATTTATGTTTATGGCATTTTATATTTTATATTTATATTTATATTTATATTTATATTTATATTTATATTTATATTTATATTTATATTTATATTTATATTTATATTTATATTTATATTTATATTTATATCATAATTATATTTAAGCAATATCTTCTATTTTCTCACCATAAGTCCAAATACTTTGCTTTCGTAGGTTACTTCTTGATTCCCATTTTTATTTTTTCATTTATTTTTGGCTGGCGTCTGAAGAAGACACAAGGGAGTGTCGAAACGTAACTCCTTCTCCCCCCCCCTCTCTTTTAATTCATCACGATTAAAGTGGTAATTTTTCTCATTTTTCTTCTTACCATCTTCGTTAAATTTAGTGGTTTTTTACTTTAATTTGTGTTCGAGTGCAGTGAAGGTGGTAGTGACTCGTAAAAATAATATTATATATAATATATATATAATAATATATATATATATTCTATATATATTAATATATATTATAATATATATATATTATAATATATATATCTTATATATATATATAATATAATATATGATTTGGAATTGTCTTTACTTCTAACTACGTTAACTTCAATAAGGGTTTTTGTTTTAAAAAATGTTCTTTGGGGATTGGAAATTCACAACCGATCTTACTAATAACAAAGTTTAATGAGTTAAAAGACAGCATTACAAAAACAGGTTTTAATACATATAGAAAGAGAAATTTTTAGGCAATTTCAGAAGGGTTAATCTCGTAAATTAAGAGGAAAGATAATCACTTAAAATGATGATTTCAGAAAGAATGTAACAGAGTGTGTGTGTGTGTGTGTGTGTGTGTGTGTGTGTGTGTGAGAGAGAGAGAGAGAGAGAGAGAGAGAGAGAGAGAGAGAGAGAGAGAGAGAGAGAGAGAGAGAGAGAGAGAGAGAGAGAGAATTTACAAGTATATTGGCAAGAGATCTTAAACAATAAGGTAAAAAAAAAATTCTAAATCGGTAATATAGAAACACATATTCATTGCGAGAGCGCTCACAATATTTGCCTTTGGATGAAAGTTGAGGATAGAAACAACAGGTAGATAGAGGTTACAATATCGGAGTTAATATTTTGTGAAACCCAAGCAGATATGTTTCGTATAATAATTAAATTTGATTTTATAAATAGGTGGTGTTTAACATGATGTTAATTATATAAAGACTATGAACGATGCCTAAATTAATGAAGATAAAAGACCTTTAAACAATTCATCCCGGCAACTGCAAACTTGGCTTTGTTTGTAATTGGTAGATGAATCCTCCAGAAATCATCTTTAAGAAACATTGACAAGTGTAGTATAGAACATGCTTTCCCTTATTAATTCAATTTAATCCTTAAACAAAATTCACGCGATAAATGAAATAATTTATAAATCATGAGGTATAAGCTGAATTGACTAAACTGTGAGTAATCCCTACATAATGGGATAAACGTCACATTGATATTTTGAGGTTTATTTTTAGTAAGGTTCGCTTTGGCAATAGCAGCTTTTGCTGTGACAATAAATCGTTATTTCGAATTAGTCATATTTCTGCCCTAAGTTCTGTGCAGGAACATTGACCACTCGAATATTTTGTTTATAATTGTCTCTCAAACCAACAAGAAAGAACATGACAAACATATATGAATATAACACAACTCACAACTAGACAGTCTTATGATGCATGGAAGCATATAAGCGAATCGAATACGATCAAGAGCTCAAATAGGAAATGCAATTTTAAATCTTTTTTCTATTTGAGGAACAATTGTATTTGCATATGTATATATATTATTATATATTATATATATATATATATATATATATATATATATATATATATATAGTATGTAATATATATATATATATATATATATATATTATATATATATCAAGACATTATTATTCCGCTCTTAGTGCCGCTAGTCCGCTAGTCCGCACCGAGCGGACTACCAGAACAGGTGCGGACTAGCGGAGGTGCGGAGTCGTCAGGAAATTAGCGGAGGTGCGGAGTCGTCAGGAAATAAGTTTTCCGCTCTTTTGTTGCCGCACCTTTTAAAAAAAGAAATATAGTTTACTTATTAAGAATAAGATAGAATGATAAACAAGAAGATAATTTTTATACCATGTTTATAACTAATTATAACTTTTTCTAAGGAAAATGTTTTTGAAAGAAATATTTTTTATAATCTCAACCTCCTTAAAGGTACCATAATAAATACATTTAAATTCTTAGAAAAATAATAAACGAGATAAAGTCTACGTTTCGGACTTTAGATCGCTTGGTCACCTTATAAGAACTAAAAAAAATTTACAAATTATTAAAACAACGAAAACGATAAAAAAGTATTGAAAATAAAATAAAAAAATGAAAATATAAATTTTCAAGAGCAAATAAGACACAGAGTGGGCGTCACATTCTTATTTTCCTTTTTTATCAAGTATCCAAAAATATTATTATTTAAAAGTAAATTAATATGATCTGATATAAAGCTTTTTGTGATTGGATCAAAATTGAAAATCCTTCGAAATGTTAAATATTACTTTTTTGTAGAAATGAAAAGGAATCAATCAATTGATACTTTAATTACTTAATGATGTAAATGTTTATGAAAAATTAAACACTGAGGATCATTCTAATTCACAGATATATTCATTCAAAAGATATATCAAACCTTTGATACTACTGATATTTTTAAAAAGGTTTTGGTGTCCAATCCAACACTCCTTTTTATATGGGATTTCAAATTACATAAAGAAGGAGTTCCACTTACACCAATTATTTAATTTTTTTTATAGAACTATTGAAAGAACTTTACATTACTGGAATAATAAAATATTGCTTCAACAAAAAAAACAAAAAAAATTCTTTTTGAAATCGAAAAGAGTTCGTATAAGTAATAAGTATCAAAAATCCAATATAATTAAAGTAACCTTGAAACCTTTTATTTAAAAGTAATTTTAAACATTTTCAATTTGAAATGTGATTAATGTAAGTGTTGTTTGTCTTTTATATGATGAGAGTTAAAATTCTTTACGTCCCCAGGTTCTTATGATTTGTATTTATGATATTTTCGCAACATGGAACTCAAGAACTCTTAAATTCTCCAGAGTTTCCATCGAGTAATTTTCGTTCTCAGAACTGGGCCGTATAATGGATTAAAATTATAACTCGCACACCAGAAACACATTTAAAATATTCTGGTGGGTCACCAGACTTATTATACATTTCGTTGTCGTTATATATTTTCATATATTGCAGAAAAGTTTGTAATTTTTTTTTAATTCATCTAATTAACATAATCATATTTTTATTTTCATTTTTTATTTATTAATTTTGCAGTTAATTTTCATTTCAAAATAGAGGAAAATTTAATTATATTATTATCTGTAATATTCTCATATAACAGAATATATTAAAGTTAATTAAAGACGTAATTATTAGAATGTATATTATTCATATAAGGACCTTGAAATGACACATACCATTGGTCTATCTTCATTAGTTTAAATTACTAACAGAGTAAAGAGGAGTCAGTAATAGTATTAAATTATTAATAGAGTAAAGAAAAAGAGTAAGCAATACTATTAAATTGTTAATAGAGTAAAGAAGAGTCGGTAATAGTATTAAAGAGGACATAATGACCTTTTGTACTCACGCTTATTCAATATATATTTCAAGAAAACACATTCGACATTTTTACATATTTCACAAGGATTTAGTAACTCAAATCTAGCCATTCTTTCTGTAGTTTTATACACAGAAAAAATTATGACAATAACAGTTAATTACTATTACATCTATTACCACCACAACCACAACTATATACTACATTAATAAACACTTACAGAATAATTCTCTGTCTGTGGATTGGCCTGTTTATGACTTTTCGATTGTTTGGTTAAGTTTCTTTAGTTGTTTGTTTTTTTTGGGTTGCTTAGTGTAAAGCTTGATTAAATATATATATACATAATAATAACTTTGCATGTTAAATCATGAATAATATATATATATAAATTTATTTTTTCAAAACAATAATTCTACAAATAATATTATATGTTAATTTATCTGTTAATAACTTATTATATTATTTTTATTAATCTCAAAAATTACAATTTAAAGTTAAAATTTAGTAAGCTACCAACTGTCAATTATATATTTATATTATCAGCCATTTCGTTTTATAATCAAAAAAATACCACATCATAAATTTAAAAGTTATTCCAATTATTATAATAAAACCCAATGAATAGTATATACTTTTAATAGACACAACTTAACTATTTGAATAAAGTCTACTCAAATAGCTCAAAATTATTATTATTATTTATTATTATATTATTATTTATATTAAATTTATAATTATTATTATTATTATTTATTATTATTATACTTATTAATTCCTCTATTCTGTTTTAAATAAATTACTATTAAATTTTGATTGTATTATTATATTAATTTATTATTTATTATTATATATTTAATTATTATTATATAATATGAAACTTAATATTAATGTAATTAATAATAATGACTATGAGACATAACAACAGCCTAACACAAACAAGCCATAACACACACCACCTTACACTTCTGTAGTTATCATTATATATTTATATGATTTATATATCACTTATATTACTACTAATAATAATTTATATTTCTATTTTATATATATTATTACACTCTATAGTAACATTTTATATTTACTTAAATTTCCTTACACATTTTTATTTACACACATTACAACACATTAACACTTTCAAACTCACAACCACACATTATATATATATTATTAATAATATATTTATATACATACACACATATAATATTTATTATAATATATATAATATTATACTTATATTTAATAAAATTAAGACATACTCTAATATCCAAATTTTCATCCATATCCGGATCTGCATGATAATTTAATTCAAATTTATCAGGAAAGTTTGTAACTATATTTTTGATAATTTGTTATTTTCTTACATTTCTAGCGGCTACATTGTGAATCTTCCACATTTAACTTTCCATTTTGATTGATGTGTGTGTGTGTGTGGTTAAAATGGTGTGTATAGGCTTTTAGTTAATGTTCATATACTCATAATATATAGTTTTAATTTATATTATAAATATACATAATTAATAATAAAAATATATAATAATAATAAATAATAATAATAATAATAATAATAATTAAGACTTTTATCAGTTTTTATACATTTACTATATAACTGATATAATATTTTTTTGAAGGCAATTAAATCCCTGCCCGTTTATAAGTTTAAATAATATAATTAGCAAAGGCTTATTCTTCTGATGGTTACACAGTTTGAATAACTTTTGTAAATACTTATTTACCTTTTTATATCACAGTTTGGCATATTTGTCAGATGGTGCTAGGCATTGATAAGTGTATTTTATTATTTTGTTTTAGTTTTCAAATATTACTTTTATAATTATGTGTAATTTATTTTAAAATTAAAATTCACATATTTGACACATACGTTTGAAAAAGTGGTTGTAATATTTTCATTTAACTTGAACGTATGCTATATTTAACAATAACAGCAACAAACAACAACAACAAGAACAACAACAACAACAACAGCCGAACACGAGAATTTATTTGTTATAAGTTTATGTATAGACGTGGATATGGATTTTCGTCGCAGTATGCGCCGATGAAGAGTGAGGTTGCGTTGATCGGCGCATCTCAAGCTATATTTGTGATCTTTTCAATTTAGACATTTCAATCCACGACCTGTTCATGATCAGGGGCATAGAGATTGGTTGTTTATGTCTTGTCGATTACAGTTTGATTTACTCTTGCGTTTCTTATCTTTGTATTCTTTACTTGTATTATAGGCTTGATTAGTCTTAATATAACGTATAACTTTTTTAAGTTATAAACATTACTGTTATAAAAGGATTTTCCAAATCGAAAAAAACTAATATTTTAAACTCACAAACTTAATCTTTCATATTAAGTATAAACTTTTTTAGTAAAAATCTCGCTACAAAGTATTAAAGAACAATATTAATACTACACAAAATATTTATTATTAAAGTTATTTTTGTGTTTAATTGTTATATACACAAATATGTACTCACTTCAAGAAAGCAATGAACATGAATTAGATTCAAATTTAGATCACAGATATGTAGTATAAGTGAGGTCATGAAGGATGGTGCAGGTTTTGTATGTGCCCTTTATCTTGGATGCTTTTTATCTTGCCGATTTAACACTCTCGTGCGCTATTAACTGTCCTATGGCTATCAGTAAATAGTATGTGAAAAACTTTTAATAGATTATAAACATAAAAAAGAATAAAATTTTTAGATTAAACTTTCCTTTAAAAACAAAAACAGACAAAAAGAAACAGACAAATAAACATTAAATAATAAGTTTTTTTGTTGCCTTATTTCTTTTTCTATACAGAATTTAATGAATACATATGGTGATATCACAACATTACAGATTAATATAGATCATAGATCAATAATGTACCTTCCTGTTTCACCAGAAGGATATGACCGGTGGGAAACTATTTTCCGTGAGGTGCATGTCTCTTGGTGAACTTAATACTATGATATTATTAGAGCTCTGTTTCTTTTTGTTCAAATTTACGAACTATTCTCATACCTTGCTTAAGGTATGTAAAAATGCAACTATTTTAAGTCTTAGTGAAACTATAGTCCGAAATAAGTATATATCTAAGATACAATCTGTTCGGATGCTGTAATGATATTCTCTCTTTATAATATTTTTAATAGTTCTAGTTTTATCACTACATCTTATACTAAATATTTTTCTAATACGTTATTAATTTTTTAGTAAAATAACAATAGAATGATTTCCACTATTAGCTTTGACAATTTTCAATATCACACTAAAATAAATTACAGAGTGTTTTGTTGATGACCTACTCCTCCAACCTGTATAATTTATCCTTTCCCTCTCGATTTCCACTTACCGAAAATATGAACTTGAATCAGCCCATTAAGATTCAATAGATCTCCCGAGTGCACTGTTTTTCATCAATTTACACATTTTCCACACCCCAGAGTCATAGTCAATAGATCACCAAAGGGTATGAGGGTATGGGACGGGAATGGCACATATTGTTGTTTGATTTTACTTGGGTGTATTTTACTCTGATCTTACTTTGTGGCCGATTCTTAGACGAAGCGCATTTTGAACATTGATTTTAATCTTAATAAGAAGATACACTGTATTCTTCTTATCTCCTTCCTTGATTTTGAATCTTCAATAGCTATAATTACTTGAATTTCACTTTACGCGTTGTATTCTATTTACTGCTGCACGTTTAGTGCACTGTCAGTACGCTCGTTTTACAATCACGTGTCTCTCATTTAATCGAACTTTTATTGTGTGTTTTTATAGATTTTACGTATGTTACCTATTTGGTTTGTACTGCTCAAACACATGTTATTCCCAAGAACATTGATATTAAATGGAGATTAAATGTTCTAACCGTTAGGCTAAAACAGTTTGAGAACAATCGCTGGAATACTATATAAGAAACAAACAGGCTCTAATACTCTAAAATAAAATATCAAAAAAACTATTGATTTTTTGCATAATTTAGCCAACAGTTTTTGGGGTTGTTACTGTTATAATATACCGAGCTAGGGTTTAATTATAATTATTAATTCTTATTATTCTTCTTAATTATTATTAATTATTATTAATTATTTTAATTTTTAATTTGTATCTGTATTTAAATTATGTATATAGATTTAATTCATTATTATTAGTTAGCTCATTATTGATGACTTATAAATTTTATTGGTTTTAACATTATGTTTATTATTTTATTCTTACTTAATTTTTCAACTTCTTTAATTGCAGCAAAGAAATTTATTTTTCAATACGGATTTCTTACTTTTCATTATTATTTTTTCTGTTTGATTTTGTAGTATTTTTTTAGTAGTGGTAATTCATTGGAATTAGTGTGTTTGTGTTTTTTGAATTCCTACTTATATCATTACTATTCTTCATACTATCGACTATATGCTAAATTACATTTAATTTTTTATACTATTATAAATAATTATGCTATTATATTCTATGAAAATGCATAATCAAATCATTTTTTTTAAGTTAATAACATTAAAAATTAATTTTTTCTAATTAAAAACAAATAACAGACAATTTAAAATGGAAAAAATACAAACCAAAAATATAATACAATTTTTATTTTGAATGTTATTTCCTTAATTAATGACTTTGAAATCAATGATGCAATAGATCAACTTGAGACAATTTAGATTAACAATATTAAAGGTTGTTTATCTGACATGGGTTTTATGTGTGTATGGCGAACATTTAGAGCCTACTATTTTGTTATTATCTATGAGATTTACTGCATATTAAGGTTATGTTATATTAATGGTTAATTTTTTTATTTTAGTGTTTTATAATAAACAAGAATAATATTTTTTGTGTTAAAATATAAACTATTAAATACTATTTAAACATATTTTCAGATTACTCAACCATATTATTTAAATTTTTATAGTAAATTATTATTATTAAAAAGTTAAAGACCAAATCATATATAGTACAAATAATATAAGTTATAAAATATCGTTTTTTTCTGTTTGTTATTGTTATACAAAATATGACCTTGAATTCAATAAATAGTTCAATAGACTTCCTATAATTTAGATCAATAGCATCACTTTGTATCAAAATAGGATCATAATAGATACAGGTCACATAAGGGCCAGGAAGGATATATAGTGAAGTGAGGTTGTGAGTTTATCTGATTAACTGATTTTAATGATCTTTATCATCATTGCTTTTAAGTATGTAAAGAAATCCGTGCAATTTCTCTTACTTTTAAAGTTATATATAAAATAACCATTGAAAAAGAGAATAAATTTTATTAAGTTAAAATACAAAAATGTTTATAACCATAAACAAATACAAAATTAAATTTAAAAGTTTTTGAGTGATGTTAATTTGATTAAATCTATTTCATAATCAATGTATGAAATCAATAAATATATATTTCATATAGATCATAGATTCAATAGTATTCATGGAATGCGATAGGAGGGTTGTT
Source organism: Trachelipus rathkii (assembly GCA_015478945.1). Taxonomy (NCBI): domain Eukaryota; kingdom Metazoa; phylum Arthropoda; class Malacostraca; order Isopoda; family Trachelipodidae; genus Trachelipus; species Trachelipus rathkii. The sequence continues at coordinate 23,375 of JABUQX010113321.1, forward strand.
TGAATTCAATCTGATTTCTGGAAATTATACTCTGCTATTTTAACTGATATTTACTGAGTTTTATACTGTTTACTCACTGCTTTACTGTGATTTATATGCTGATTTACTGATTACTACACTCTGCTTTTAAGGTATGTAAATATGCAAATTTTAATAAATTATTTATTTACTCTATTTTTTATTCTTACAAATATTTAAAAATGAATATTAATTTTTTTAATAGTATAATATAAATCTATAAATATTATTTTTAAAATAACAAAACATAATTAATTTAAAAGTTTGGTGGTGTTAAATGTATATAAAAATTACCCTCTTTAAGAATTGCTAATTTAAGATTCAATTAGGAATCAATTATATTATGATCAGAATTAGATCATCTATATAGATCATTCACGGATGAAGGTATGTGGTGTATGTAAAGGGCTAGTTTAGATTTAATCCTGATCTCGAGACCGATTAAATTGCTTTAAGGTATGTAAAAATGTAAATTTTTTTAAGTTCTAAACTAAAAGGATAAATTTTTTAGTTAAAAAACAAAATGCTTTAAATTTACAAAAACAAATAATAAAATTTTTAGATTATGTAATTCAAAATAATGACTTGAAATTCCAAATAGCTACGTAATTTAGCTACAATCTATCAGATCTAAATATACGATCAATCATAATTCAATAAAGATTGTCGGATCCGTTGCCGGCTTTCCATTTGGGATGGGTATAGCGGGTATGGAATGGGGGGGGGCCCAGTTTTTTTTTGGTTTGGGTTTGCTTGTAAACTGATATATTAGCTTGATTGTATAATTGTATCTGCTATTTAAAGGTTATGCTAAAATTGACTAAATTTTTAAGTTATATAAATATATAAAAAGGATCTTAAATTATTTTTTTATATAATAATCTTTTTAGTTATATATCTCATAGAAACTTTCTAAATAATATAGAATTAAATCAGTAAAACTTTGTGTTATGTTTTATACAAAATATGACTTGAATCAATGATTCAATAGATTTACTTCATATTTGATCATATATAGATCATAGATCAATAGATCATGGATGGATTAATGTGGCGTATTCATGATGAGAGTGGCAGTTCTGATATTAATATCCTGAATTTACTGATTTACACGTGCTTTAAGGTGTAAATATGTCTACTAAATAATTTATTTTTATAAGTATTATAATACTAACATATATATAGGTAATTTAAATTTTTTTTCAGTTTTTTTTATTTAAAAAGACTAATTTCTTTTTATGACATATATGAATTACATCCCATTTTTTTGTTCCCTTCACTCCAAATATTATAAGACTTCGAATCATATAGATCATCAATAAGTACTCTCATGATTCCTGTTTAACATTGATGGTATATATACTTAGGGGTAGGAGTGCTAGTTTGAATTTTATACTGATTTCTACTGATTAACTGCTTTAAAGGTGGGTGGTAAAAGGTGTCTAACTTTTTGTTTTAAGGTATAAGAACACCAGTAGAAAATTATTCCAATTTGATATCTTATTTCCTTCTTTTTTTAGTCATATGAAAAGCTTCTTAAAAGAAATCATCAATACAAATAAATAAAACAGTTTTTTCGTATTATGGTTAATAACACAAATATGACCTTTGAATCAATAGATCAAATATCATAGATTCAATAGGATCAATAGAATACGTAGACTCATAGGAAAGGGTATGAGGGTTAAAAAAGGAGCGCAGTTTTTTGATTTACTGATTTCTGATTTACTGCTCCCATTATTTATCCAGTAAATATATTCAATTTTTTTAGTTATAAACATAAAAAGAGATAAAATTTTTTTTAGTAATAAAACAAATATATTTAATAGAACAAACCAAAAAAAATAACAGTTTTGTGTTATGTTATCATAATGACTTAAATCATAGGACCATAGCTCAATTGATTAATAGATCATGATCATATAGATCATGGCATGGATATGTGGGTTATGGAGGAGTAGTTCTTGATTTAGTGATATTAACTGATTTAAACTGCTTTATAGAGTTCATGTAAAACATAGTATAATTTTTTTAAGTTATAAACTCATAAAAAGAGTAAATTTTTTAGGTAACCGATACAAAATTGTTTAATAAGAGAGGAGATACAAAAAATGAATAAAGTTTTTGTAGATTTATATATTATAAAAATATGACTTGAATCAAATATGTCAATAGTACCCAATAGATCAATAGATAGATCATAGATGGGGAAGGGAATGAGGGTATGGAGGGTAGTTCGGTTTAACTGATTTACTGATGCTTATTACCTAGTTGTGCTTTAAGGGGTATGTAAAATCATTTTTTTTAAGTTATAAACCAAAAAAAGTAAATTTTTTTAAGTAAATTATGTTATAATAAAAAGAACAACAAAAAAAACAAAATATAAAAGTTTCGTGTGATTTGTTAACAAAATATGACTTGAAAAGTCAATAGATCAATAGATCCACGTCCAGACTCAACTAAAGACTCCTAGATCATCCCGGATGGAATTAGTGGGTATGAAACGGGTAGTTTAGATTTACTGATCTGTTAACTGGGCATTTACTGCTTTCAATCGTCATGTAAACCCCCCCACACCACACACACACCCATCCACATACGTAAAATTTTTTTAAGTTTATATCATAAACCGCCCCCGTTAAATTTTTTAGTGAAACTCCACACATGTTTTCTTCCAATAACAGGAAAACAATTCTACTAAAACATCAAAAATAACCCCCACTATAAAAGTTCAAGTGAGTTGGTTAAAATTTACATTTGTAGCTTGCCTTTTTTGATAATTGATGTTAGAAATCTCATAGATTCAATTATTCAGCAAAAGCAGAACCGAAGCTTACTGCCTGTACGTTAAAAAGAACTCTATTGAATTTATTATAGTTTTTATGAGTTTGAGTATCATAGGGAAATAAAATTTTCTGATAATCTTATTTTCTTTGTGATCAGTTAGCTTAACTCAACTAGCAACTTATACAATTAACTCCCCTAAAATCATAGTTAATACTGAATACTTTCGTTATAGTTTTCAAGTTAGTGAAGTTACTATAAGGTGAGTCTATTTTTTAAATTTTTATAACAATATTGTGGTAATCTTTATAAAAGCTCTATAGTCTTAATGATAGTATGAAAGGTTACGAAAGTAATCATAAATAATCATTGGAACACTGTAACTTCTAAGAAACTTTAAACTTGTTTAATTAAAGTCAAA
>JABUQX010113322.1:0-5000 GCA_015478945.1 Trachelipus rathkii
ATTGACAAATTATATCTAACACGAGGTGAGCATAGTCGACCATGAGTAGTCTTTTGTTAATAAAGGGAAACAAGAAGAATTTCAAATTTTGGTGCACAAACATAGCGACGGCAGATAATTTATCGGTTATCGACTTACGCAATAATAAAAAATATATAGCCAAGCACTTAATATAGCGGTGAGATAATATCTCATTAATATGCTTCTAAGGGAACGTTAAAGCCCATGGTGAATTTTTAAAGAATTCGGAATACAAAGAAAAAAAAGTCATGCTAACATGCAATTTCAAACTCTAATATCAATTAGTTATGAGGGCATAGCTAAGTTTACGCGTGGGCCTAAATAATTACCGGTTTTTTTTTTTTTTTTTTTTTTTTTTTTTTTTTTTTCTGCGTTGGATTCAAAAAATAAAAAAAAACTAAACTACGGACATTCGCTAGTGTCACGATTATGAAGGTACTATCGATAGCGTGAGTGTTAGACGGACTGACGGTTTTTATTTACACATCTTTTCAGATTTCCTAACTGGCTTCGTGTTTGATGTACGTGGGTCTCGCGCGCTTCCTGTGTTGTCTGGGCAGTGCAGCCAATATCAATAGAGTATCATCATGATGGACGTGGTAGCGCTGATGTAAAACTGTTGTTTTCGTATAGTAGTAACCTCCAAAAATACTCAGATTGTTTTTTCGAATTAACTGTAGTGGACAATTCTCGCGTGCAGTTCTTTAGGAATGCTCAAGAAATTTGATTAAGGGAAACTAATTCTTCATAATCTGCAGTTCTAGTAGATCGGGTCTGCTGCATTAGCGTGCTCTTTGGACTGCAAATTACCCAATTTCAGAGCAGGCCGTTGATAAATTGTGCAAAAAAAACTTGCGCCGCTTGGACAACATTCGTTGGGATACTTCTCTTGTACAGAACGTAATTGCTGCAGAAATTATGCAGGCGTGACAGCCCATACATTAGATGCATGTCAGCTAGTTCAAAGTATGAATACACGTGGTAATTACGATCCATATTCAATAAAGAAAGAAACACGTAAGAGACACACACAGTCAATGAGTTACATTTGTAATTGCACTCCACAAACACGACAGATGCATTTATTGTATCAGTAGTTGGGTTGTTTTGGTCAACAAAATGTGCTGAGAATGTTTAATGTGGAAGGAGTAGCTGTTCTGACGGAAGAGTTGTTAATTATTTGAATGGTAGATGTTTCCAATTCTTAAAATTTAGCATTTCTCCTTTTTAATAGTCCTAATTTTTAATGTTAAATACCATTTGATTCTGCGTAACAACATATAGTGTTTTTGAGTTCTTAACATTTTTAACCTAAGTCATATGTGCTCCGCTGTCATAGAATGTCTTCTTCAAATACTTTTTAACGGCCGCCCATTTTCATATTTATAGTAAATTTGTAATTCTTTTTGTCGTCTTGAGCACGCACAAGTCACAAACAGTATCATCCAAATATATGGTTTGTAAAGCGTCTTGGTTTTTCGTAGATACAAAATTATTTAGTAAAAAACACATACGACAGCCAGACGGAAGAACAAGACATTACGGTCATACCTTTATTGGACTTTTCCTTTATGTTTTGCGATTTCTTATCAGTTTTACCAAAAAATTTTCCATAATTTTGAATCACCCGTATATATATATATATATATATATACTTATATATTACTATATATATATATTATATATATTATTATATATATATATATATATTTATAATATATATATAGTATATATATAATATATTATCGCCCCGTTCTTTGATCATATTCACATAATTTCATCTATATTCTGCAGTTTTACCATTCTTAACTTTCTCCACTCTGCCCATTACCTCCTCCTTACGAATGACCTCATCCAAAATAATTATTGCTTTTGCACATCAACGCACGCACATTCTCTATCACCTCTTCATTATTCACTGTTAAGCACCAGATTTCCAAGTTTTCCACTCACACTTCCTTTACATCAGTTACGAAAGCACCATCCTTATTTATTATTCTAGGCAGATTCCCCTTTTTTCATTTTTAACCTTTCGCGCTTTCTTCAGAAGAGCTTTCTATTCCCTGTAAATCCCCATGTCATCTTCCTCCAACTGTTCAATTTTCCTCTTTTCCTCCAACGTAATGCACCTTTCAGTATTCCTTTTTTCCTCCTTATAATTCCGAACATCTTTCTTTTGAAACTCATCATTGCTTTTAGTACATTCAAACACGCTTCTTTTTTCCCTTTAATGCTTTTTGCCTCACCTCTTCATAACACCATTTACAGATAACATTCTTACATTTTACTTTAGCACATCCACATACTTTTTTTGCACTACTGACAACTGCTTCCTTCATTTGCTTCCAAATTTGTTCAATTTCACTTGTTCCATTCAACTGATTTACATGTAAGCCCCTTTAAATACTACCCTTATTACGCTTGTTCACTCGTAATTTCTCACGTCTTAATTTTCTATCCACTTCCCTTTCTTACACGTTCCTCTCCATGCCAAGCTCCTGTAATCTTAATTGTTTCATAAAACAACATAATGATCAGATAATCCTATTCCTACACTGTAAAAAAATCCGCGGAGCGTATTTCACGCACGATAAGAGCGGAAAATTCAGCTAAATTTTCGGCCAATACCACTGAGCGTAATACCTAGCGGTTTTTTTTTCCGACAGATTTCAAATCCGCTTTACCGCATATACTTGTTGAGAATCCTTAGCCATAAATAAATCGCTTGATATATATATACTATATATATATATATATAGTATTATCATAATATATATATATATATATATAAGTATATATATAATATACTATATATATATATTATATAATATATATATATAGTGTATAGTATATATCATATAATTATAACTATATATTATATTTCTTTTTTGATCAATGCATATTTTCTGAAAAAAAAATTCTGTCAAAAAAGATTCGAAAAATCAGAAAAGTTAGTTATGTTAAAGTTTTAAGAAAATTGTTTAGTTGGTAAGCTTCTGGCATCAACTCGAAAAAATTTCAGAACTCTTGCCACTAAAAGAATTTTCCTTCAACAACTATTACTCAAACTTAGCTGCTGACTTTCGAATTTTTTTTAAACCTTCGAAAATTTTCTTCAGAACACATTTCATCTGATAGAAACCTACTTTTACCTGTCTTGTTTAATATCACTTATTTTATGTTATATTTTCTATGATATATATATATTACGTACTCCTATATATATGATGAATATAATAGTATATATATATAAAGTATATATATATATATATATATATATATATATATATATATATATATATATATAATAGTATCATATATATATATATATACATAATATTATATATATTATTATATTATAAATATAAATATATATCTATATAATATATATATTATATATGTTTAAAATATATATATTATATATATATATATATATATATATATATATTATATATGGAGAGAGAATAGGCTTCTTTTAAATAGCCCTACGTTTCCTCTCAATCCTAAAAGTTTACTCATATTCGTAAATAAGAAATCAGAATTTTGAATTTGTCACTAAATTATTACTTCATCCATCATTATTAACATTTACATGCTAAATCTTTTATTAACTAAGGTTTGCTCTACCGTTAAGAAAATTTACAACACTAAAGGCAACCATTATGAGGCAGCTAAGCTTTGATATTACGCAACACATCTGGCGCGAAATCCTTTGGACCAATAGAAATTCGAATAATTAAAAAGTATTAATTTATTTAAGAAAAATTAACGATCAAAAGTTAAAAAAATTGCACCTAATATTTTTTTTATTCAAATACTCATTTATAAGGAACTTTACAATAGACAATACGCATTATTCATCTTTTTGAAAGACTTTCTTATTGTTTATGACAACTATTCTGATTTTAACACATGACCCTTTAAGAATCGTATTAATGTTATTAATTTATTATGCATTTCAATCAATCAATCTATCAATTAATTAATTTAATCAATTAATTTTTTTAATCAAAATCGAAAATGAAAAATAAAAAATAAGATCAAACATAAAACGTATGCAAGTTAATTAAAACTGATCCGGCAACTTTTCAACATTATTTATTGCCAGTTTGCCTCCAATTTGCAAAAAAAAAAAAAAAAAAAAAAAAAAATCGTGTTTCCGGGCATTTCAAGCGGAATGTTATTTGGTGACAAAATGATCAGGTGAAATCCGCTTGAAAAGCGCTTCAGATGTCGATATTGAGGCAAAATTTTTCTAAGTTTTTTCTTCATAACTCAATTCCGGTTGTAAATTCTCTGGACCGTTTGAATGCACGGGAGTTCAAGCGGATTTTTTTATCATGTAACTCCGTTACCGATTAAACATCCAACAATACTTCATCTCTTCTTTCCCAAGAACAAATCAATCAATAATTTTCACTTCGATACCGTCTCTACCTACACAACTCACTCTGGTAATATTTTGAATGACTCTTTTGTTTTAAGAAAGTATTTTCTTTCATCCTGCCTCATATTTTCCTACTTCATTTTTCTGTTTCCCGGTATAGTGCGATTGACGCACCTCACCCCAATTTGGGAAAGGAGATGGTAATTTAATAAATATATATATATATATATATATATATATATATATATATATATATATATATATAGTATATATTATATAATATATAATATATATATATAATATAATATATATATATATATGGGCCAGCATTCCCCAAACGAGTTAAGGCCATGTAACTAGAAAACTATAACATCTACAGGAAAATAAAAAAAAAAAATAAACAAAATTTTTTTTTTTTTTTGGATTTCTTTTTTTTTTCCCAAAGGGGAAAAAGTAATATGCTAAGGCAGTTCAAAAAGAAATTATTTTATTCTAATATTTATTTAAATAACCCCTAAAACTTAGTAATATCTTAGACCTGAAATAGCGCAAGCTCTGATTGACCTTGAAACCTGCAGTAGTCTCGAGAGCA
>JABUQX010113322.1:20000-22500 GCA_015478945.1 Trachelipus rathkii
GAGAGAGAGAGAGTATATATATATATATATATATATATATAGTATATATATATATATATATATATATATATATATATATATATATACATTGAAAACTCAGAAATCAAGCCGTCCCCTTTCCTTAATAATCTTGATCACCTTATTTCCCCTCACTAAATTATTCTTTAAAATTTCAAGTGTTCTGAGATGTCTTCAAAATTTCATCACACATTCATAGTTGCTCAATTTATCTGTATAGAGGGCGTTGTTCGTCCTTTTATTGGGTGTGCATCTCATATTTTGGGTGGTTCCACACACACAGTTCTTCTTGAATGGGTGGGTTTAGTTTAAGGTTTTTTTTTACCAATTAATCTTCTGCTCTCACTGACTCTCTCCATTGTCCTTCTTGATGTCCATCTTTTGCATTGCTCTCTTTTTACAAACGATATTACAACGTAGGCTGCAAAATCGTGTGAAAGATAAAAATAATCAGAACCCAGTTCAGGTTCTGATTTAGACTGAATCACGTGACTCTGGTTCCAGCTCCAACTCCGGCTATACTTTGCATCATGCGATTCCGATTCTGATTCCAAATCCAATTTAAACTATCTATATTCATGATATGGTGATTTCGACTCCAATGATTTTTACTTCAATTTATTTCAATTGACATTACAAATTTTTTTATATATAAAATTCAATAAAATATTAAAGAAATTAGAATGTGCAAATTTTTTTTCTTTCTTTATTTGCAGTCAAAATACAGTACTCAAATGAAAATGTAATGCGTAATTGGCATGTGAATAAAAAACACTATGAAAAAACTAGGTGAAATAACTTGGTGAAATAAAATAAACTGGGTGAAAAAAACTGGGTAAAAAACTGGATGAAAAAAACTGGAATGAAAAAAATGTGTTAAAAAACTAGGTGGAAAATATGTGTGAAAAAACTGGGTAAGAAAAAACTGGGTAAAAAAAACTGGATGAAAAAAACTGGGTGGAAAAAAATGTATGAAAAAACTGAGTGAAAAAACTAGGTGAGAAAATGGGTAAAAATTGGATGAAAAAAACTAGGTGAAAAAGATGTGTTAAAAATCAGAGAAAGATGAAAACAGGTGAGAAAACTGGATGAAAAAACTGGTAGCCATCATTTATCCTATGAATGCTTTTGTGTTGGAAGAATATGAAGGTAAAAAGTGAAAAGGGCAAACTACTGATCACAGTTCAACAGAGTGTACCCTAATATCGCATATACCTAATGAGAGGTAGTCATCTCGTTTCGGACAGCTTCTACATCCACACCCGTGGAGCATACACACATACATACATACATACATACATACATACATACATACATACATACATACATACATACATACATACATACATATATATATATATATAGTATATATATATATATATATATATATATATATATATATTATATATATATATATATATATATATATATATATATATATATATATATATATATATATATATATATATATATATATATTATTATTATATAAACCCATTTACTCAGACGCAGTAATATATATGTATACTGCAAGTTTTAAAATGTTTTATACCTTCAGAAATTTTAAAGAAATTCGTTTTATATATAGAGAGATATATATATATGAGAGTATAGAGTATATATATATATATATATATATATATATATATATATATATATATATATATATATATATTCGTTTTAAGCTCAGTTGGAAAAAATTTTAAAATTTAATAAAATACACTAGATTTGAGGAAAGCCCAATATCACGGTTAGATTAATGGCCAAAATGATGCAATAAACGTCGTTTTAAAGTGTGGAAGTCAAAGGAAGCAGAAAAATGATGAATGTTTCATACTTTACCAGTTGAGTGGCTACATTTAAGAATTTGGGAAAGACGTTAAATCTGTGTTTGAGTGGAGGGGGGGGGGGGGGTGATGGAAGGAAAAGAATGAGAATTTGTTCAAAGACGAATATCACGAGCTTTTTTCAATGGAGGAAGTATGGAACTCAGAGGAGTTTGGAAGATCTGTGTTAGTTATAATAGCAATAATTAATAAATAATGTGAAGGTAGTACCAAATGGTTGACATTTGTAAAAAAACAAATCTAGTTGTTTAGAGTTTCTGTAACGAACTCAACAAAAGTTAACTCAACCTCTTAATCTAACCTAACCTATTCTAACGCCTGCGGCGGGGGGTACCGGATATCTTTTTGATGTTGTGTCGTCCATTTGACCTGTCGTAAATTTTCCCTGTCGACAATTTGGGCTAGTCGTCAATAATGAGATTCTTCAAAGAAAGATCATGATATAAAAAATAACAAAAATATTAAGTACAGAGGAAAGCTTGATTTGTGTGTCACTTTAGACAATTTTTATCGTGTTTAAAATTAATTTATAAATAGATAAATTGAGTTTTTGAGATATTAAAAAAAGCATTTATCTATCCAGTTTTAAATTATAGAAACATCAGATATCAATTGCTGCAGGCCATCTTCCCAGC
>JABUQX010113323.1:0-17500 GCA_015478945.1 Trachelipus rathkii
GATGCGCTTCGTTCATTCAGATTTGGTGTTTAGCAAGTTTCATAAATTTATCGTGACAACGGGCTTTTTTCGTGCGCCGCTTCAAATATGCTATATATATATATATGTATATATATATATATATATATTTATACTGTATATATATATATATATATATATATATATATATATATATATAATAACATATATATATACTCTATACCTCCATAATGGTACCTTAACGCGCGCGCACCATATATATATATATATATATATATATATATATATATATATAATTTGAATAATAATAATATTAAAAATTTTATATTATATATATATATATATATATATAATAATAATAACAAATATACATATATATATAATATATATATATATATATATGTATATATATATAAAATATAATAATATATAATATGTATAGCATATATATACATATATATATATATATATATAATAATAATAACAGTAATAACCCAATATACCATATATATATATATTTATATATATAACCATATGTATATAATATATATATATATATATATATATATATTTATATAATATATATATAGTATATATATATATATGTATATATATATAATATATATATATATCATATATAATATATATATATAATAATAATATATATATTTATACATACCATATATGTAATATTATATATATATTTATATATATATATATATATATATATATATATATATATATATTTTATATATATTATTGCTATATATATATAACACTCTCCATATATATATATATATATATATATATATGCTATGCTGTATATATATTTATATAATATATATATATAAAAAGATAAGTATATTATATACAGTGTATATTATAAGAAGAAAAAATGTTAATAGTGAGTGGTGAAATGAAGAGGTGATGGCAAGTGGTATAAAAGTAAAAAAGAAGCGTGGTTAAATGTACTAAAAGCCAATGATGAGGTTTCAAAAGAAAGATGTTTGTAGTTATTTATATAAGAAGGAAATAAGGAATACTAAATAAATTCATATGTTGGAGAAAAGAAGAGGTAAATGAACAGTTTGGAAGGAGGATGAATTGGGCCTTACAAAGGAATAGGACGTTCTTATGGAAGGAAGCGCGAAATGTTAAGAATGAGAATAAGGGAATCTGCTTAGAATAATGAAAAGGATGGTGCTTTCGTAACTGATGAAATTGATGTGAGGGGAGTGTGGAGGGAACACTTTGAAAATCTGCATAACATCGGTAGTAATGAAGAAGTGATAGAGAATGTGTGTGTGGGTTTGATGGTGCAAGAAGGAAGAGGTATTTTGGGATGAGACCATTAGTTAAGAGGAGGTAATGGGTAGAGTGAGAAAATTGTTGAATGATTGATCTGCAGGTATAGATGAAATTACTGGTAAAATAATCAGAACTGAGGCGAGATGGTGACTGAGTGGATTTGGAAGTTGTGAGGCTCGCCCTTTTAATTTCTATGTTCCATGTTTACTTTAATTTTCAAAATAAATCAAAAATATTATATATAGAATGAACAAATAAAAAGTTCCCCCATTTTAAAAATATCCCCGTTCTCTTCCCCTTTGGTAAAATCGATTTTACTATATATATATATATATATCTTTATATATATTTATACTATTTATATATATATATATATATATATATATATAACGCCTTATATATATATATTTCTTTGCTCCTTATATTATATATATATATATATATATATATATATATATATATATATACCTTTTTAATATTTCCGTAATTAGATACTACTAGTCCATTGTCCTTTATAGTGTAATTCCGGAAGTTCTTTTTGGGACTGTATTACATTAAAAATATGCTCGTGTCTGCCTTCATATCCAATTCTTACTTCTGAAACTTGCGTTACTAGATGGACTGCATGTTCTACTCCCTGGCTATGGCATGAAAACAAAATAGTCTTATGTGGCTCAATTACTGTATTTCGAAGATCAGTATTTGTTAAGTTCTTTACAACAGGTGGTTCGGTAACTGTTTCGTGTTTCCAATCTATCATATTTGAATAATCATCTGCATTAAAGTTTAGTGTTTTAAGCAGTTCAAAAACTCTTGCCGTGGTATCCCTCTTTCTTGCTTCAAAAATATGCTGAATATCTAAATTTCGAGATCCATTAGTTCCTTTGGATGAGACTTTATCCAAAACCACCCAGGTGCGTTAACTTTCATTATAATATACTAGATTTTGAAGATCTTTACTTAGGAAGTTGTGTAGAAATGTATAACAGTAAGATCTTATTTGCTTTTGATAGCCATCTGTCATGAGGAATAGTGCCTGAAGATTTCTTGGCTAATGATGGTGATATATTCCGTGATGTTATACTAATACACATTTCAAACAAATATTTTTCGTCAGTGCTAAGTTGTTTAACGATATCTTCGGAGATCTCTTTAAGGGTGCTGTTTACACTTTCAAAATTAACAATCTCCAGCTTATTTAAATCTTCTTCAATATTTTTCCCAATGATACCCTTAAATAATTTTGGGCCTGTTGTTTGTCCATCAATTAATTGGAATACGTGTCTGAATGGAAGTTCATTTGCATATAAAAGACAAATTAACCACTGTACCGGTCTTTCCATATATATTTCAATCAATCTTAAACCTTCACCAACTCTTCCAGTGTTAACTGGAGTCTCATCGGAAAGAATTGCTCTAAGGGAGGTTTTGCAATTAGAACCAATTAAGAAAGTTATTGTTTCATCAGTAATACATTCGGCTTTGCCAGTATCTGGTGTAAGATGAGTCATGTAAATATCATCTGGTTTTGTGACAATAACATAATGTTCCTCATATTCAGTTCCAACTTTTGTTTTAGCATGATCTTTTCTGCCGTCGAATCCAATGCATTCAATGCTAGAGTTTTCTCATTTGCATTCTGATATGACATTCGTGTTGCCAATACGTTTTCTCTCACTTTCAACCCTCTTACTATCCAACTTATTGCTTTCATTCAATATCCCCATATCCTTTAATGCTGCATTCAAAATAGCAGTAGTTGCCATGTAGCTCACACGGTACCTGTTAGCTGTTACTGCTAAATTATTATACCTAAATCTATTCTGAGTATTTCTCCAAGTTCATATTCTGGAAGAAATTCATCATCATTTACGCTTTTCTTTTTTTTCCATAGTATCTTCCTCTATAACATCAAAGTTTATTTCTATGTTGGTTGAAGTTGCACAAATTTACCCGCCTTGTGTACTACTACTATTAAAGCAACCTCTATCCCTTTCAAGACTTACAACACTTTTACCACTATAGCTTTCCAGTTTTTCTTGCGTCCTTCTTTTTGCACCTGTTACTACTTTATCAATTGGCTCTAGTTGATTTTTTATTTCTTTTTGACCTATAAATAATTCTTATTCCATAATATGTATTCTAATTTTTCATCTGCAATCAGTTCCTAAGATTTTTTATTATAACAGTTGTATGTGCAAATATCAAACATCTTATCAAATGACTTTACTACAGCTTTGAAATTATTTCGTCTGCTTTTTGTAGTCTTATTTAGTTTCAAAGCTGATTCTATAAGTCTTTGAGTTTTTAAAACTATTCTTTCATGTGTTATAGTTGGAAAGGAAAATTTGTCCAAATGGCTTCCACTTCCCTTGCAACAATTATATAACCATCTTTAGAGGTTACCGACAGGGTTGGAAAAAACGGGTTTAGACCAAAAAACTCCAGCTCAGTTTTTTTTATGGTTTTTTTTTTTTAGATTTCATTGGGCTTTTTTTGGTTTTATTGTGTTTTTTTAAGCTTTTTTAAAATTTCTATTTTTGAGGAAAAAAAATAAAATGGTCAAAAATGAATTTTTGTTTTGTAATGTCATTTCTCTATTATTTGACAAATAAATTAGGAAAATAGGGATAAAATTTAAAATTAAGCACTAATTATTTGGTTAACAGATATTTATCCAATTTCCACTGCCAAATGAGTCATTGCCTAATTGGTGAAACTTGTAAAGGTAAATGGTATTGCAATTGTTATAGGTTATTGATTAGTAATGAGCATGACGATGAAACCATGCTTAATAGTAAAATTATTGAAGTATAGATAATTATCTTCTTAACTATACTAAGGTTAGGGTGATAATTATATTGAGATCTATAACTATTAATTCTTGGAAGTCTTGTGCCAACAATTTCTTTCTTCTAAATGAAGTTTGTCACACATATAAATATATAGTAGCCTATATATAATATATAGATATTATATATTAGGTGGAGAATAGTTACTAGGTATATATATCATACATATATATATATAATTCATAGATATATATTATAATTATAATTATAATATATTATATTATATTATATAATAATATAGTATATATAATAATATATATATCATATAATATGTTGACCACAGGAACCTTGAAAGTACTCCTAGAAATGTTAACTTAGGATAGTAGAAACTTTTTGTATTGAAATTGTTATGAAAAAATAATTTGTAGCGCATATAAAAATGGAAGCTAGCTAGTATAGTAAGAATAACTGAAAGAATGTTACTATCTCTCGAGTATTTTGAGTGTTCTATATTATAAGGTTACCTCTTAATCTATGAAAGCGCGAAAGGTCTTATATGCAATCCTTGGCCTTTGAGGTTATTAGTTTGTGTTATGTCTTTATGGACTCTGAAATTGAGATGTTTATAGAGACAGTAGAACCGGATGCAATACAGGACATTAACATACTAAATCTTTGTTGATATCGATATATGCGATCTTCACCGTGATTGATATTGTCTTGGACTAGTCAAGTTTATGGAGTTTGAATATCTCATAAATGCAAATTTCCGTCCATGTAATCCACACGGTAATATGGGGATGAATGAGGGGAGATTCGAGCAATCCTCTGCGAAACGTTAAAAAGACGTTTTGCTAATAAAGAGTTTTCGACGCTGCCTGCAAAGCAATTGGTTTGAAAAGTGAATAAAGTAAATGACAATGTAAATTAGTAAAGTTAATATATTATCTCAGATCTAGACTAGTATTTAATTTCAACATTTAAGGTCAGCTGCCTTGAATGAACATAAATGAAAATGGAGGCTGAACTTTGGCTTGACAGAAAAATTATCCTGAAATACCTTTAAAGAGTAAGTGAGCTTTAGCGAGGTAAAAAGTTAAAAAACTGTGTTTTCCAGGCCATACTGTTCGAAGAAAAATCCCCGCACTGGTGTCAGGAGTTTAAGTCCAGATAAATATGGGTGGAATTTACACTGGATATTAATTGAAAATAATCTACTGATAAAGAAAAGTTATGCAATGATGGTGTTTTTGCCGCAGCTGTTTTGGTCACCCTTAAACACTTCATAGCCGCTGAGACTAGTTCTGCATCAATTGAAGATAGATTTCTTAATACTTTTGGGTCTTGTTTGGTCAAAATTTTGAAATAGAACTTGGTGTCAGAAAAAGCTCAAAAATTTGTAAGGATATATAACATATTCTAAGACAGGTTTAGACAGCGCAGAGAGTTACTAATGTGATGAGATAAAATTACGGTCTATCACATGATCTTAATTGAATCCGGCATGTGGGAGCTACAATTGAGGCTATGTGTATAGGTCTATGGTTATTGGAATATATTTACCATAAAACTTATAATGGAAGATTCTCAAAATGTAGTAGCATAGTAAATTTATAACCAAGCGGAAAGAATGTTTTATTATATTATTCAGAAACGTTTAGTAATTTTTAGTGAATGAAAGCAATGCAGATCTAGTGATTTATTAATCTTATGTAAATAAAAAAAATTGAACGGATATGATGATTTGTGACTTTTGTAGTTAAAACTTTTAAAAATATTTTATTTTTTTCATTCTCATTGTGCTTTTGCAAATAAGTTAAAAGGGATAATAATCAGTGAAAATCTTGAATAAAATGCAACTAGGCTCACTAATAATGAAACATAATATTGCATGTTAGTAATTTTTAAAAATATGATTTCAAATTGTTGAAAAATAATAGCTAAGAGAATTTAAAAAACCGCAAAAAAACCTTTACCTTGCAGACTGGCTTTTTTGAATCTTATTAGTGGTGAGCTTTTTTTATTATTGGGGAGAGTTTTGTAATGCCTCTTCTGTTACCGAAACTTTTTGGAGAGTACTGTGTGTCTCTCTATGTGACGTAACAAATAAAGCTAATGGCCTTGCAACATTTTGCTTTTGCTTCTGAAGGAGTCATCGAGGGAGGAAATTCACATCAAAATCCAAAAATTAAAATGCATGATTTGCTTCTGGTAGACAATTAAGTTGGTTTATAATTTTTTTATTATTTAAGCTTAATAATAATAATATAGATATATTATATATATATAATTATATATTTATATAGTATATATATATATATATAATACTAGTATATATATATACTAGAATTTAGATATAATTGATAGTTATGAGCGGATATAGTAATATATTATAGTATATAATATATATATATATATATATATATATATATATAGTATATTAGTATATATATTATAGATATATAATATATAATAATATGATTATATATATTATATATAATATATATATATATAGTAATATAGTGAGCTATTATATATATACTATATATATATTATATATAATATATATATATATAATTAATATATATATATAGTATATATAATAATATATATATATATAGATATATATAGTATAATACATATATATATATATATATATATATTATATATATATATTAATATATATAATATATAGTATATATATATATTATATATATATATATAATATATATATATATATCATATAGAATATTTATATATATATGTTTATAATATATATATATAACACTCACTATATATATATATATATATATATTATATATATAATATTATAAGTAAAAACATTCACACCCAGAATAACATCTCTCTTACAAGGATTGTGAATACCACTAAAGGTAAATTGAAATCTAAAATTTTCCCCTTTGAAAAAAAATTTTTTTAATTTGAAAAAATTATTACCAGAAGGCTGAATAAGATTTTTACTGAAAATATTTAATTTGCGCTTTATTTTTGCCCGTCGTGTGGACAGCGCATTTGTGTGTTATGTGAGTTGTTGATGTCCATAGTGATATCGCTGGATCTCGTGACTGAACGAGACGCCGACATATGTAGAAGCATACTGAGGTACAGACGGTTATGTATACATCAGGCGGGAGATGGTGTGCACATAGTGACTAGGCTCTACTAATAAATCGAGCTTGATTACGAGAGAGTGTTGATGTCAATGTATTATTCTGATGGAAAGACAGTTATAGTCAGTAGAGTAAAGCTGCGATTAGGAGAGCTTTCTATTGTATCCATATGGTAGCGCTTTGCACCATGTATGATCCTCTGAGAGATATGAAAGATAAATTCTAATGTAAAAATGAAAAGATGATCATTCAAGGGTGGGCTGAGAATGGGAGAGAAGTATTTTTAAAGTGAAGGGGAACTATTTTATCTTGTTCATTGAGAAGAAGCCAAAATATGTGATCAATTCGGCTGATGCATCTAGTCTTTTCTGATTTTTAAATATATTAGGAGATGGATTTTGATTTTGTTTTGATAATTTAAAGTAATTATGGAGTCTGGGAAGATGAAAGGGAGGAAGACCGTCCCAAAAAAATGTTTTGGCCTCCATTAACCTAACAAAAAAGTACTTCCAACTCTCAAAACATTTTTAAATTAAAGAATTGCTTTTGACAAGGTAAAATAGAGCGCAATACAGAACCAATTTTCCATGGCAAGTCCGGTTCGTAGTATTGAGTAAAATGTGATATGATATGTTCATTCTGAAATGTCCACAGAAAGTTAAAGGTAGGGTCTGTGCGTGGAAGAGGTTGGGGGTCGCACAGTCCTGAAATTTTAACCATAACATTAGACCATGATACTGACGTGTGTGCATACCGCTGTTTTTCAAAATAAAATTTTGACCCACCCTAATATATTATATTTAAAAGTATATATTATTTTATATAAATACGTATAGATAGTATTCAGTAGTATAATATATATATATATATATTATATATATATATTATATATAGTAATATATATATTATATATAGTACTATATATATATAGTGATATATATATAGTATAGGCTTCGTATATATATTATAAGTATTAATTTAACTATATGATATATATATATAATGTATTGATGATACTTTATATATATTATATATAGTAAGATATATATATATATTATATATATATAATAATATAATATATACTTAAGATATATAATATATTATATATAATTTATTATAATATACTAAGTATTAGGTTACTCGCTATGGCGCAGCATTATAACTACATAACCTATATATAACTATATCATGATATAATATATATATATATAGTATATATATAGTATATACTATAATATAGTGGAGTATACTGATGATGTTACAGTATATATTAATATATATTATGATATACTATAGTATATAATATAACTATAAGTTATTATAATGAGTGTATATATTATATCATATATTATATATATATATGTAATAATATAGGGTGGAGATAGAAACAAGTAATATATATACTACGTGTAATATAATATTATAGTATATTATATTATATTATATTAATTATATATTATATATCTATATTAGCTATACGATATCTAATATATTACCACGTATATATATATAATATTTATATATTTGAGGAAGGTATAGATGATAGTTAGTTAAGCTAGTATATATGTGGTATATTGAGTATATATATAGTATATAATATAGATATATATATACTATTTAAGTAAGAATGCCAGACGTCTAGCAGGCCCAGAGAGCAGCTTGTTATAGTATATATATAATATAATGAATAGGATCACTTATAGTCATTGAACGCCATAGTGAAAGACTGGTTTTTAATGGATTCTATTATATATTGTTTATAATCTCGAGAGCTTCGATTTTTCATTGGTAAGGCAAGAACAACTTTATTTGATTTAAATATGATTTTAAACTTTGAAGAGATTGCGGATTGTTTTCTTTTTCACCAAGTGTTTTCATGAAGACTTTAATTAATGTATACGTACAATTGTTTCTGTCCGAGCCTCATCATTATTCAAAATGCGTACTTTTTATTAGCATTTACTCACTATATCACTTCATAGGTACTAGTAGGCATAGATAAGGACTAACCTGAGGATATATATATATATATAGTATATATATATATATATATATATATAATATAGTATATTATATATAATATATATATATACTATATATATACTATACTATATGATATATATATATATCTATATATAATATATATATATATATAATATATATATATATATATATAATTATATATATATATATATATATATATGTATATGTTATATATACTATAATTATATTAGTTCAAAAATAAGCGCCCTTAAGTAAGTTTCAACACTGCTGGATGTGAAGCCTGGGGCCCTAGCAGATTGTCGCGCGTAAGTGTTTGTCGCTACGTACCCGAGCCGTGACGGGTAGAGTGCGTAGTGGTAATCCTGTTCGGGTGCGTGATATTTTTCCGAACCACAGAACAAATTCTAGCGCTTTACTTTTAGTCCTCGTGGCGTGGTCGTCAACACTTACGCGGAACGCGTAGTGATATATCTGCTAGGCCCAGGCTCACATCCACAGCAGTGTGAAGATTAACTTAAGGGTGTTATTTTGAATAGCTATCACAGCGCTGGCGTTGAGATTTGTAGGCAGTTTGTTCTTAAGCGATATATATGGATATATGTACGTTAGTATAGTATGTATAATATTATATAATATATATACTATATCTATATAGATATATATATATATATATATATATATATATATATATATATATATATATATAATATAATATATGATATCAGACTAGTTTCTTGTGATTATCTTTAACCAATTTAGAACGTTGTGGATGGGTGATAGAGGAGGTCGAGATGACCAGCTTTTTCAGGTAGAAAAAATCTACATAGGTCTTTTTGGTTACCATAGTAAGGGGCCAGAAAAAGACATCTTCAAAAGGAGTAGCAAGTTGAGTAAATATTAAAATTACAATACGTTTTATTTGTGAAACTACCTAACGTATAATGTTCTTTAGTGTTATTCCTTCCGTGACGTCCAACGAATTTTGCCTTCTTTCCGGTTAACCGTGATTACTTGGACTTTTGCTACCTTGTAAAAGTTCGGTTATCTTGACCTCCTCCATCACCTCTCCAACGTTGAAAATAAACTTTAAAAACTCTCTCTCTTCTCTCTCTCTCTCTCATCTCTAACATCTCTCTCTCTCTCTCTCTCTCTCTCTATATATAGGATATATAGTATAATATATATAATATATATTACTATATATTATAATATATATATTTATATTAAAGTATTACGGGTATATATATATATAGGTATTATATATATATATATATTATATTATATATATATAATATATATATAATAATATACTAATCTATATATATAATATATATATATATATATATATAACACATTATATATATATAGCTATATATATATATATATATAATACTATATTATATAGTTATATGTATATATATATATAATAGGTAGTATATATATATTTATAATATAGTATTAATATATATATATATATAGTACGGTATCGTTATATATAACATAAATATATATAATATATAGTAGGAATTATATATAGGTATAATGTATATAGTATGAGTTAGTAGTAATTATAGGGTACTACGTATATACGTATATATAATATATATATACGATATAATATATATAATATATATATATAATATAATATCTATCTCTATCTCTCTCTGTCTATTTGTGTGTGTGTATGTGAATGTGTGCAGGTGTGTTTGTATGTGTTTATGTGTGGGTATTGTAATCAACAAGTGAATATTATAAACTACCAATATTGAACCCCAGTGCCTGACAATATTTGTATGTCCTTCGTTCACTTTAAATAGTACATCTAAGCACGAATTATTTTTATTTAACTTAAAATTCAATACGAGCAAGTATTAATGATGTGTTTCACTTACATTTTGATTTTGTGTTTCGAATTACAAAATAAAATTGCATTTAAATAAAGACTCATCAATGCAAATAGTATTTAAAAGAATTTAAATTTTTTTTTTTATGATAAAAAAATACTACTTCTCCTAGGCTACTACTACTACTACTACTACACTACTACTACTGAATACGACTACTACTACTAACTACATACTACTTTATAGATGATGATAATAAAGGATGAATAATTAATAAATAATAAAAATAATAATAAAATATAATAATATGAATAAAATATTAATAATAATAATAATAGATAATAAATAATGATAATAATATTAATAATAATAATGAAAAAATAAAAATAAAATAAAAATAATAATAAAAATGAACAAATAATACATAATAGTAATAATAATTAATAATATAATAAATAAATCAAAAATATAATGAATAATAATAATAATGAATAATAATAATAATAATAATATAATAATAATAATAATATAATAGAAATAAATAATAATATAATAATCAAAATAATAATAATAAATAATGAATAATAATAATAATTAGGTGCATTATGAAATAATATTAATTTTATGAACTTTTCATAAAAGAATGAATATGATAGATCAATAATTAAAAATAAAAATAAATAAAGATAAAATAAAATTAAAAGTAAATAATAAAATTAAAATAATAATAATATAATAATAATAATAATAATAATAATAATATAATAATAATGAAAGAGATAATAAATATAAATAATAATAATAGATATATAATAATAATGAATCATAATGAATAATATATAATAATAAGACAGTAATGGAATAATAATAATAATTAATAATAATGATAATTGGATAATAATAAATAATAATATGAATATATAATAATAATAATAATAAATAATAGAGAGAAATAAATAATGAAAATGGAAATAATAAAAATCAATAAATAATAATAATATAATAAATAATCTAATAATAAATAATAATAATAATAATTAATAATAATGAATAATAATATAATAATAATAATCGATAATAATAATAATAAATGACATGAGTCATAATAATAATATAATATATATAATAATAATAATAAAGAATAATAATAATAACTAATAATAATAATAATAAATAATAATAATAATAATAATAAATGAAAATAATAATGAATGAATACATTAATAATAATAATAATCAATAATAATGATAATAATAATATATATAATAATAATAATAATAATATAATATAATGAATAATAATGAATAATAATAATAATAATATTAAATTAACTAGATAATAATTATAATAATGAATAATAATAATAAATAATATAATATAATATAATAATCTAATAATAAATAAGTAATAATATATAATAATAATAATAATAATAGATAATGAATATATGAATAATAATAATAATAATGAAAAAAATAAAAATAAAATAAAATAAATAAAAATAATAATAAATAATAAATAATAATAATAAATAATAATATAATATAATAATAATAATATAATAATAAATAATAAGATAATAATAATAATGAAATTAATATAATAATAATAATAATAAAATAATAATAATAATATAATACATAATATAAATAGATAATAATAATATAATAATAATAAATCAATAATAATAATAATATTTAATAGATAATAAATATTAATAATATTAATCATAATAAGTAAAATAAAATAAAATAATGAAATAAAAATAATAATAATAATAATAATAATAATAATAATAATAGTAATATAGAAATAGAATAATAATAATAATGAATAAAATATAATAATAATCAATAAATAAATAATGAATAATAAATATATATAATAGTGATGTGGTTTTTCATGGCATATACGAAGTAGAATACACATGAATTAAAGTGCCAACGCCTGTAATGATTAATAAAAATATAGATAGTCATACTGATAATAAAATGAGATATAAAAGTTACGCATGAAATAATGCGTTCTCTATTAATAATTAACGAGTATAATCAATAATCAAGTGAGTAATATAATCAAGTAATAAATATAGATAATAAGTGAATAATAATAATATGAAAGATAATAAATGATAATAATAAATAATGAATAATAATATGAATAATAATAATATAATGAATAATAATAAAATAAAAAGATAAAATAATAGATAATAATAATAATAATAATAACAATTAGTAATAATCAGTTCAATTTTCATATCAAATAATAAATATTAATATATAATAATAATAATAATCTAATAATAATAATAATCAGATTAATATTTAGATAATAATAATAATAATAATAATGGGAATAATATGAATAGAAATAATAAGTGAATAAATAATCAATAAATTAATGAATAATAATAATAATATAAAAATGACTAAACTTAAAAAAATATAAATGGTTCTTTGGGTTTATGGATCACCTCAGATTAAGAAATTCTTTTATATTCAAATTGTTTATGTGAAAAATCTTTGATTGTTAATGAATTAGTGTCACATGTTGAAGAGATTTCAAATATTTACAGAATACTTCAAATCCGTGTATAAATCAGGTTCCTTTCTCGCACACACACACACACACACCTACACACACACCTACACACACACACACCTACACACACACACACCACTAAAATAAATTGATTTGTAAAATAAATTATTCTTTCTCCCATTCAAATCATATCTTTCTTTCATTTATAGCACTTTTGAATTAGCAAAAATTTAGTTTTATTTATCTAATGCGTTCCTACCTGCTGCAGTTCAATATTAAAATTATTAAAATTTTCTTTATAATATTTCAATTAAGTTAATTTCTTTAGTTATTTATTGATAATATTTAATGAAATTTTAATATAATTACTATTTTCTTGTACATAAAATGACATTTGATATTTGGGTCATAAGGTGGGTACTGTTCACTTTAAGCAAATTTTTATGAGAGAAATAATCAATAATATATATATATATATATATATATATATTATATATATAGTATATAATATATTATAAATATATATTATATAATATATATATATTATATAATATAATATATATTAGATATATAAATATATATTATAATATATATAATATTAATTTTAGTATTACTATATATATATATGATGTAATGATAAAAATACCCCTTCTTGAAGATATTCAGCCTTGCTGGATTGAACCTGGGCACCTAGAGATAGAAGCTTGCATATGTGGTAGTTGACCAGCCTACGTCACGATGAAACATTAAGAAGTGGGGTGGATGGAAGGGCGCGCGATTGTTCCTGTATTGGTGGGTGTTGATATCCCAGCTGGTGGTTTATGGTCTTCTTCTTTTAGTCATCGTGGGCGTAGATGGTCAAAACACATACGCGTTCATCTTCTAGGGCCGCAGGTCAATCCTAGAAGGGTGAATACTCAGAAAAGTGCATTTTTATCATTACCCTATCCGACACTGTGGTTAATGCAGTTATTTAGTCAATATATATATAATAATTATATATAAAGTTATCATTTGTTAATATATATACATATTAAGCCATTATTGCTAGTTATATATAAAGTATATATATTAGGGGAATAATACTGCGTATTATAGTATATATATATATATATATAATGCTATATACTCATATATAGTACTAATAAATATATTTATATATTAGCTTATTGCCCTTTATTTAAGAATGGATGTGTATATTTGGTTTGACATTAAAACTTATATATATATATATATATATGTATATAATATAATATATATTTTTATGTATATATATAATATATATATATATACTATAGTATATACTGTATATCTCAAGAAATTGGTGATCTTAAAGTTTTTAACGTTTGTTTTAAGGACCCACAATCTGTTACCTTTTTTTTGCCATTTAAGTTGCATTTTTTTATATAAAATTTTGTATTTTGCGAGTAATGTAAATTATTAATTCAAATTTCGGAGTTCTTTTTCACTGTTCTCCTAATTAATCAATCTTCCCCCAAAATTTTCTCAAAAAATTGGCTTTGTAGCTTTCAAATAATAAAGTTTCATTCATCACGCAATTAAGTAATTTTACATTAATTTTTTAATTTTTTTAAAATTTTTTAATCAAGTCGTCCAAGAATTAAATAATTTTCCCTAAAAGTTTCCTACAAAACTTGAAGAGAGTTCCTGTAATTAAATAATTGCCACCTAAAAGAGATTATTCACTTAATCTCTATAAATAAAAAAATTAAATGAAACATTTTTCAATTTTTTAAAGGAAAATAATTAGACTTAGAAACAATTAATAACGGGTGAAATAAATTAAACATGGCTTTGATGATTAGAATGTTTATCTCCTACTACTCCAAAGCATTCTAAAATATTAACCAATACATATCATCAATTCATATTTGGATTTGCATTTCATGATTATCCAAAAAAGAATTTAAAACCTTATGATATTATTAAATAATTCAAAGAAATTCATTGACTTGATATCAATTTAAGATTAATAAAAGCTTCAAAACCATTACAACAACCTTATTGGAACAGCTTCAAACTTTGCTTCTCCAATATAAATCTGATGTCTCATAAATAAGACTTGTTTGTAACCTGCTAAATGTCATAAATCTTAGATTAGCGAAATCTAATAGGCGTCTTTAATCTGAAAAAAAAGTGCTGTGATAAGTATACTAAACCTGCAATATGTTCGATCTCTGAAATAACTTATTTATCCGTTATTTACGACTGAAAGTGTCACAAACTATATTTAATAATAATAATAATAATAATAATAATAATAATAATAATAATAATAATAATAATAATAATAATAATAATAATAATAATAATAATAATAATAATAATAATAATAATAATAATAATAATAATATAATAAGAATAATTAATGAAAAATAATAAAAAAAAAAATACTAAAAAAAAAAAAAATCAAAGATTATTTTATATATAAATAATATATATATATATATATATATATATATATATATATATATAATATATATATATATAATAATATATATATTATATAATATATATTTATATATATATATATAATGTATATTATATATATAATTATATTATAAGTATTATAATATATATATATATACAATATTGTCAAGCTTCGACAGGGGTATTGGACTTGAGGCACGATGTAGAATAGGACGGAGGGTGATAGGTGTTATATAAGGAATAGATATCACATGGATATAAAATTATATACTTTGTGTTTACATATATGATATAGTATAAAGAATATATATTTATATATATTAAATATATAATATATATATATACATATTATATATTATAATATATATATAGTATATATTATATAGTATATATATATATATATATTATATATATATAAATATATATATTATGCTATATAAATATATATATTATATAGTGTATAATAATATTTATCTATATATATATATATATAATAATAATATAGTATATATATTATAATAATATATTATAATATATATATATAATATATATATATTATATATATATAGTTAGTATACTGTATATATATATAGAGAATAATATAGGTATAATATAGTATAATTATATACTATATATCATATAATATATATTATATATATAGGTTATATATATATTTCGCACCAACTCAGCAAGACCGTGTAGGCCGCTTTTGAAAGGGGGGGGGGCAGAACAACGCAAAAACTGATTCTTTAGAATTCATACCTATTACGTCTGATCCCATGCCCATAATCAGAGGAGTCGTTTTGAGAAGGCATTCTAATATCTACATGATACTTTAAGAATTTTCAAATTATGTATTGCGATGTGCATCTCATTTCACAAAGAACTAGACTTTTTATTGGCTACACTCATTTTAAGCCGAGAGGTCGATACACAATCACAGTTTCGTTAAGGGAGTGCAATTTTGCCAACCCTATACGATTTTTTCATGGTTTAGAAAGAAAGATGGTGGGTAGATAGTGTATCATCTGTGAATACCTTCACTTAATACAACTAAAAATTATAAAAATTTAAAAATTAAAAGCATATAGAAGTAACTTCACAAATGTGTCAACAAAAAAGTAAGAAATATTAAAGACTACAACAGAAAATACTTCATTCTAACTTCTGCAGCAGAAGAAAAATCATGTCACTTATATGTTGAATTTTTAAATTTTTTGGCTATAACATCGCTTTTTTATATTGTGGAATTATTAACAAAATATTCATAATAGCCGTTCGCTCACAATTAATTTTCATTCTCTGCTGAAGATGCTCGAGTTCGGAGGCGAAATATTGCAACAATATGCAAGTCTTCAACAAAGCTCTAAGTCCTGAAGAAATGATCTCGACAGAAATAGTTTTTATTCTTAGCTTTCAAAGGAAAAAAATCCGACGAAGCGACTC
>JABUQX010113323.1:25000-26020 GCA_015478945.1 Trachelipus rathkii
AATATATATTACTATATATATATAATACTATATTATATAATATATATATAATATATATATATATACTAACGGTATCTATATATAATTACATATACTATATATATATATATATATTAGTATATATAGTATATATATATATATACTATATATATTACGCGTATAGTATATATAATATAATATAACATAATAATATATAATATATATTATAATTAATATATATAATATAAGATATATATATATATACTATAACTTAATAGTAATATATAATATATATATATACTACTTATATTTGACACACACGAATGCAAAAATGAAAGGGTTATTATAGAAATAATTATTAGCTTATCTAACACTTCTGTAATTTTTCCCTCCCTTTACATACACAAACAGACAACCAACCCATTTATTTAAAGATACTTAATGTTAAAATTAATTATGCTTTAATCAATTTTTGTATTAATTACTTAATTAGTTTTTATGTTTTAATTATTATATAATTATATATATAACTATATATATATTATAACTGATATAGCTAGTATAGTAGTATATATAATGCATATCTCATAAATTATAATATATAACGGGTAATATATCTAGTGTATATATATAGATAATAGTATATAGTATATATATACATATATATATAGTAATATATATATAATATTAATTTATATATATATATATATACTCATATAAAGTATTTATATTGGCACTTTTGACTTGTGATCTCTTTTGGATCCACTATTAGTACTATGGTCATCGCTATCAGTATAATAGTACAGTAATAAGTTGTCTATATGTATATATATTTAAATAATACTCACTCATATATATATATAGTAGTATATACTATAAATATATATATAAATATATATCATATATATGTTTATGTATATATTATTATAATATATTATATATATATATATATGTATATTATATATATATATAGCTATATTATATATTATATATATATTATATATATAATAGTATAGTATCATATATAATATATTATATATA
>JABUQX010113324.1:0-37361 GCA_015478945.1 Trachelipus rathkii
ATATATATATAGTATATATTAATAGTATTTATATATATATATATATAATTATATTATTAATATGAGATTATATTACTCATTTAGACTGAGTATAGCCTATAGTATGATCTGTAATATATTATATATACTAGTATATTATTTAATATATATACTAAGAAATATTAGTATAACGTATATAATATATAGTATATTATATATATTATATATATAGTAATAATAATATTATATTATTATATAATATATATATATATATATATATAACATAAATATTATATTTATATCTACTATATAATATAATATATATATATAAATGTATATATATCTATATTATACTAGCAAATTTTATAGTATTAGCTATATATATCATAAATGTTAAGGTTTTTACTTATTATATATTTATAGTATATGTAATTATAGTAGTTATATAGTATATAGTATATATATATATATATATATATATAAGTTATGAGTAGATATATGTATATAGTATAAATATATGTACAGTATATATAAATGATATTTTTTTGTTGTAATTGTTATATGTATTATTTATATATTATATCTAATATATACTATATTATAGTAATATATATAATTAGTATCTAGTTGGTATGGGTATATGATATATTAATGGATTCTGATTATCTTACGTATATGATATATTATAATGAATATGGTATATAGTATGTTATTATGAGTTAAAAGCACCTTGAGAAAGTTGAACAATGAACACAAGAAAATCTTTCCACTTTATTGCATAATAAAATATTTAAAAGAACATTATAGAAGAAAGTTATACATAGATAACTGGAATTCAGCGCTTGTACGAAGGGTTTTTTCAGGTTTAGTGAGAAATTTACCTTGGAATTAATGACGTTCGCAGGATGGGGAGATCAATTTAGGTCGTGTCTTCTTTTTTTTACTTTCTCGTATTGATGGTGTAATGAGATAGGTTAGTCTGTGTATAGGCCGAATTTTGAGGATATTGGCATGGTGTAGATGTCATAATCCAATTGCATTTGCCTCAGCAAAAGTTTTGATAGGAAGTTATAGATTATGGCTCCGATTTGTTATGCTCGATTCTCCTAGGTAAAGATATCTGTTGGAGCAGTGATTTATGTTCTTGAGTGGCCTGGGATGACTAATGTATTGGATATAAGCGGCGAGATTTGGATATATCTGTTAACATGTTGGTATAAGATGTGATGGTGGTAAGCTTAAAGTGACGCCGACTGTGGGTGGGCTATAGTCGAGAGCTTGAGTTTGGTAGATTGCTTTATTTGCTCCAGCATCGGATCAATCGTGTTTCTAGTGTCGTCTGAGCATTTCGCCTTCATTTGCAAACTATATTGAATTCCTGACCGAGTAATAGATTTTACGGGTGTTTTGATGCGTTTACATGTGACTATCAGGTACATGATTATGCGTGAAATGGGTTGATATATCCAGAGCTTGACGACTATCGTCTTGGGAATTGGTGCTTAGCGGAGGTGAGATTGCTTCCTTGATTGAGATTGCGTCAGGGGCAGTTTTTAGGAAGTATTGCTTTTCGGAGGTAATTATTGTTCGACGGCTCTGAGACTCGTAAATTGAATATTTTCTTGGCTAAATACAGTTATTCTGTTTAAATATGGCATATTGAATGGTATGAGAGTGAGGTGAGGTAGAGTCTGGCGCTGGATTTTCAGGAAGGGTACCTGCTCGATGGGTAGATGGGCTGTGGTGGCCTGACGGATGGCTCATAGAGGTGTTACTGGGTAACGAACTCTGCTCTGGTTATTTTGGGTCCGCACAATCGAACAGGAGACGATGAGATTTCGGCTTTGTATTATCGTGGCCAGTTTGGTGTGGTAACTAAGTCTCGGCTGAGGATAATCTTGTACTTCAGTTCTTATTGTGCCTGTTTGTATTAAATAAAGTGGGATACGCGTATCTGTATGGAAGACATTATGATCATTTAAACAAAATTCGTGACTCGACGCGACTGCTGGCTGCCTATTAATTCATTTAAGAATTATTCGTGTTTAAGAAGGTTTATTATATTGGTTGATGTGATAAAGAATTGTCAACGAAGTTTAGTGGATCGAGACGTGTTTGGAATCCCAGTGCGGGAGCTGTAATGTCTTAAGGAGATATACGGATAAAATTGACGTCGCGATCTGTATAGGATCTGCGGTATGAGTATATTACTGTTAGGTGGGGTCTAGTGTAACGATGTATATTAGAGTGGATACTTATGTGCTAGAGGTCGTATAGTGTATAGACAGTTAGTATGAGGTTGGCCCGTATATTATAACTATATTATCTATATATATATATATATATATTATATATATATATTATATATATATCATATATATTAATATATATATATATATATATAGTTATATCTGTATTATTTTATATGATAGCCAAATATATATTATATGATACGCCGCTTGAGTTATAGAGGTTATATAGTGATAGGTGTGTGAGGCTTATGAATCAGATAATTAATATAATTTAGTTATACTATATATATATTAATAGATCTTAATCGTATTTATTAGTATAATACTGTGGAAAACCTGCTTCTGTTTATGTTATGTCGACTTGTCACCGTCAGTTTCTGATTATTTCTTCCTTAGATAGTATGTTGTTTTATTAAGATTATATTATCTTAGTTATATCTGAATCCTGAAATAAAAGAATAAATTTAAGTGGTAACTGACAGTGGATTCCATAAAGACAGTATAATGGGTACGTTGTTACGGTTTTGTATACAGACTGATCAGGTGTTTGTGGAACATCTTGGTTTTGATGGTTTTTTTTTTTTAGTTTTTTATGACTAACAGGATATCCCGTATGATATAGTTGTTTATGGCTGCGAAAGGAGGCAGGTAAATCCATCATCCGTGCGGGTAATGATAGAGGATAGAGATGGCAGGAAGTCGGGGTCCCTCTCGTTGGACTTTGTACCGTATAGGGAACTACAGGGTTGTAAGTCGACTGTTACGCTGTGCCCCTGTGTCCTCGTTTCTGGCTGGGGGTGGAGGGGTTTTCTCGGTCTCGTAGGTAACCAGTCTCCTACGCAAGACTGTACCGGTTTTTCTCGTCGGCAGGTATTGATGGTGTTGCTGGGGTGATTGGTGAGGCGGGCGAAGCGGGTGTTACGTGGGTTGCTACGGGCAGGTGTGGCCGCGTCCGCCTCGTGCTGTCTGGTGAGCGCGACGACTCTGGGGTCTTATCTCTGCCTCCTGAGTCGCTGGGTTGAGTTGAGATGCGTGGGTAGTAGATAAGATGGCGCTAAGAGTCCACCTCGATCTGTGGTCCTCGTGTTGTTGGCTGGTGTCCTGCATATGTTTCTGGAGCGACGCGCTGCTGATACCGATTAGGTTTTATTCAATTTTATTTGTTGTTTTGTTTGATAGACTCTGCTGATACTCATCCGTTCTTCTGTGTATTGGAGTAGGGTTGATTGTCGTTGTGTTAGTTTATCGTTTTGCCGCCTTGGATCTTTAGTGAGTGATCTTAGGTTGGTTTGCATTGCATATGAATTGGCATCCTTATGAACGTTTCGCGTGATGTGGTAATCCACCAGAATATTGTTAAATGTGTTGGATCATTCAGTTACTAGGGATCGGCTGTATGTAAAGATGGGTCGTCGTGAGTCGTGTGTAATGTTGAGATTGATTCTACCAGATTTTGTATATGTACTTAAATAGCTGAAGAAGTACGTTATAGTTTGGTGTATCTTTCTGTTGTTGTAGTTAATCTCGCTCATTCTTTGTGTTGTAAGGTGAAGGGGATCTCGTTATTTAAGGGTCTTTGTTAACGGCGTGCGTGTGTGAATCTTCATCTGGTCCTCTGAGTGATTTTCCTAATTTTATAGTAATGTTGGTTGAGTTTTCGTGATATGAATGGTGGTGTCGACGGTGATAATCGATTGTGTATTTTTATAGAGACTTAATTTCGCGTATTCGATGATATGTAATCGGAGAGGGAAGCATAGGATCGTTAAGCCAGAGTTTTTGTGAAATGATATTATGTTAATTGTTCTTGTGTACCAAATCTTATTGTGTTTAGAACGAAATATATATATATTATTGCACTCTTTTCGAACTTTCATGGGACTTAAATATTTTGTGCGTTTATTGGCATCTTGATAATATTATAGTGGGATGGTCGGCAATAAGCTTCGATTCGTGCGGTCATCATTAATGGTTGATTACGCGAATTATGACGGTCTTAACCGCACCCCAACATGTGAGAAAAAATTCAAGTGACCTGTCGAGATAGACGTCGTGTGGATACGGTATGTGAGGCAGTGACTCAGACGTGACTCACTAGTGACTTCAGTAGTTAGTGGCTGTCGGATCAGTCAGCTAACGAGCTTCTTGATATAGTATGTAAACTGGCAACTAGGTATCTGGGGATGACATGATGATATCGGCTATTTATTGAGACCGATGAACTGAGGAGAGTGGAGACTGATTTAGAAATCAGCGACCTATTGATAGAGCACTTCGAGTTGATAGTTAGTGGCCTGCTCTCACTCAGAAGGTGTGGTAGGGTAGGCTGATGACTCGATCGTGATGACTTCATCTGTAACTCAACTGTGTTATTGGTAGAGGTGCTATCTAGATAGTTGTTGGATAGTTCATAGCTGTGAGAGTGGGTAGAGTAATTATGATTCGTGATATCGACTGCGTCGGTGAATGAGGCTGTACGACGCGGGTTAGTGATAGATACCTTGATATTGAGATTATTAGTAGTAGCAAATAACTACCATTAGAGGATATATATAATTACGGTTAACTCATGTACTAAACTAGCCAATATATTACTACCATTTGGCTTACGTCATTGGAAATGGGTGAATAAGTATCTTGGTATATTCACTCACATATTAATACAGTAGCTGATGAGGCGAAAATCATAATATTAGTGCTGACTGGTTAACAGCTTCACGCTCTCAGGTAGAGTGAGAACGTATATAAGATTACCGAGCTTTGTCTACTATAAGAAATATGGTGATGATAGTCCAATTATTAAAGCCGTTCACACGCTGAGATCAGAGGAGAGATATACGTTGGAGTAATTTGTGAGATAGATAATCATATAAATATAGCGATATCGTGGAATCCTACTATCTTTTGGAATGGTCATGTTGATAGATAGGTACAGGATGCTCGATACTGGGAATCCTCATGAGCACGTAAGCAGGTATATAGTCATTGTGCTATAAGTATATATATTGGGGAGACTGGGATAACTCTTCTATAAGTTTTGTAGACGTCAGATATAAATATGAACGCTTAATCTTATGTGTGATTGTTCTGATAACTGTTTTTGTTATTAGATCTTCTTTCAATTATACATTTCACTCATGCTGATTTCAGGGTATATGGCTCAATTGATATAACTTAGGTGGGTTGTGTAACGCTGAGATAGGTGAATACTCTAATAAGGGATAGTCCGTGCAACATGAAATTAATACTCGCTGACAAGATTGCAATAGGGTGACTTCGCGCATTAGCTACGTATACGGATCTAGCTAAAGGGGCTACCGATTATCTAGCGATTGACCATGGCTCGACTTATTACTCGTGGTAGTGAATGGGAGGGCACTGAGTTAGGTAGAAGCCCGCTCATATCTTATAGTCTAATACTCTTTTATTGCTTATACTTGCTTATCTCGTATATAGAAGGTACGAGTTGTCGATCGTCTTGGTACGTTCAATATTGATGCTAATACTTCAGGCATTGATCTCATTTCTTGTTCGCAATAGTCATTAGTTGATGTCGTCTCTAGAGTTATATCATGAGAATTAAGCATTCTAGATTGATTAGAGATAAAAGTAGGCGCATGATGAGCATAGATCTTGTCAGCTAGTGACGGTAGTAACTATGATTTACGCGGTAACAGTTTCTTGAGCGTTAATGACTCGTCTATATGACTGATTACGCGTGAGTTGTAGTGCTTATATTATGGATGTGTACTGTATGATCGACGGCGTATTACTTTCGGTACATACTATGATGAGGGTAGGTATGGGGTTGTCTACCTTGGGTCGTTCTTCATGTCGGCGTCTTGTGTGTTGTTGATGGATCCGAGTCCTATGCATTGTGAGCTGTGCGTGGTGTTATTATCAATGATTGTTATGCTATAATGGACTTGAATGTATAGTATTTGAATTGAATATTATATAGAGTTATTGGATAATGTGATATTAGATGTGCATTGGTATGAGCAATAGTATAGTTTAAGACTAGTCCTTACTGTATGGTCATGGTTCTTATTTGTATCTAGTCTGATATGGACTGGTATTAGCATTATGATATGGATTGATGAACTAGACGATGATCTAGTATTAAGAACTCACTATTGTGTATGTAGGTGTAGCGATACTAGTATTGTGCCGTTGACGAGAGATAGTATAATTATGAGTTCGTAGACGGATGTGTTAAGCTAAGGCTATTGTTTAACGTAGTGTTAGATGATCGATATGGTCGGTGGATGATGATCTGATAGTACAGTAGATATAGATATGTCAGTGTTATTACTATAATTATATGTGAGTATCAACAAAACAAACAAGGTGAAAGTTATATTTGGAGTAATAATTAATCTGATATAGGTGGTTGATATTGTATGTATGTATATTAGGCGTCTGCGATGTGTGGTGTATCTCTCATTATGTTTGTGTCTTATTAGTATAGCAGGTAGTATAGGCGGTACCTTCGCGGTATTAGTTGTATATAGCTTCACTTAATAACTATGGGGGGTTAGTACGTCGACGTGATAAGGTGATAGGTATCTTACTTAACTAGTATGTTGTATCGTCGTTATGGTCGTTGTGTATATGATAACTATGAGTGAGTATTTGTGTCATGTGATAGTGGATCTATAGTAGCTGACATATATATTAACCGTTAGACTACATATAGGACCACACCGGGACAAGCTGTGTAGGCTAGTTATGTGTGGTGTATTCATGAGGTATCTTAGTGATAGCTTGTCTGGCCTACTTATATTATAGATTTATATTTGTTCAATATGTGCTAGTGATAATGTTAAGGTACCTTGTGTTTAGTGTGCGGGATGAGTCATATATGTTGTATAACTATTGTCGGTTAAGGTATCCTGATGTATAATTAGATAGGTTATTCCATTTATCTTCCTGTCTATCTGACGTGAGGTCAATTAACTTTAAGTTATAATGGTACCATTAGTAAGGTTCTTGTGAGTATCGTTGGGCTAGTGTGATCTAATAATCAGTTATGATATCCGCCGTGGTAGTTCTAATACGTATTCGGCTTTAATACATATATGATGAAGCTGTGGTACGTAAGTAAATGTGTATGAGGTATATTGAGTTTAACTACTATGAGTGTTAAGTTTGAGTCTACATGTAGTTTATGTTGTCAATATGATACTCTAATTTAGTATTTACTGTATCTATAATATGCGGAGTAGTATGTGCTTAGGAGTGAAGATATGGTATGCTCGTACTAGATGCGGCATGTGAGTTTTGTTGCTATATACTTATTATAGACTATCTAGTGTGGACGTATGCTGAATATTTAAATTAGTTAGATGTACATGAATATAGTGATAGTTACGGCTGTATAGTACTTGATTAGATAGTTAATACATGGTAAGGATCTTGGTTACATATTAGTTGCTGATATTAGTGGAATAGTGCATTCGTGCTATAGTTTGTATTACTTTCTGCTGAGTCAGACTAAGTGGTAGCGTATAATAGGTAGAGTAGTCTATAAGTGTTGCTTTACTATTTATGAATTATGTCGCTAGCTCGTAGATATCTTCCAGTACTATACTTAAATATAGTAATTATTTTCGCGATATAGTAATTATTATCGTATAAGTGATATTTGTCTTGAGCAGGCATTATGTGAAGTAGGTGTGGGTTACTTATAAGAGTAAGATGATGTGTATGTATAACGTTATCTATATTAATAGGCTGTCTGTCGCGTATCTGGTGATAGTATGTTGTTATTGCGTATATAGGATGACGCTATAGTAGTACTATAGATTAGGTCAGGTAAAAATGTTTGGAGGTATATATTTATGTTAGGCTATTAATATTAGCTAATTATTATTTTAACTAGTATTTTTGGTATAAAATAGCAGAGGTAGTGGTAATCGAGGTATTACTGTGTTGTAATAAATACTAGTGTAAGGTATTATAGTTATGCTGATGTAGTAAGTAAGTAGCTGAATTATATAGGTATCTGTGATAACTTACTGTAGTTGACGACAGTTGTATGTACGCTGACGTATTATGATTAGTGAATGTTGTATATTATTGATACTATATTGGGTGGTACGCTACGTGATATTAGCAGTATCAGTACCCTATTCAAGAGGCAATCTCTTAGTATTACTATGAGTTTATTAAATATCATTATATGGAGTTGCTAGAAAGTCTGTCGATATTTGGAATAGAGCTGCTTCGGCCGGAAGGGAGTTGTAAAATATAGAGCGGGTGTTATGTAAATATTGATAGTGTAACTCTATCGGTACGTGTCGCGAGATATGTGGCGCGCGTTAGTAGTAGTTATATAGTAAGTCGCTTAGAAGTCATATACTATATATTATATGTAATATATATATATCTCTTCAGTAGTATATGATCGAAGTGATTGTCACAGTTATTGCTGATATATAGTGAGAGTACAGCTTATATAGTAGGAGCGAGAGATGCATGTGGGTAGATATCTCATGATACTTGATAGAGTTATTTATTGGGCGCGCTCCTTGAGGTTAATTATTGTATATAGAATAGAACTGTGTTGCTAAGCGTAAAATTAATTGGTTGTTGGTGTTAAATTTAGCAACTTCTTATATATTCCACGATATGCAATTGTTATTGTTGTCGAATATGGTAGATGTTTATATGGTAGTACACGTGTGGGCGTAACAAAGTGTGCTATGACGTAAAGAGTGGTCAATGCAGATTTAGCGAGAGAATTAGATTAATAGGAACAGTTAGTAATGACTACAACACCTGTAGTATGTATACGATTATTGTCTAAGTTGTTAGTTATTAGACTATTGAAACTGTACATAATCAAAGGGATATTACCAATTTTAGGATTCATAAATGCTAGTTTAGGATATTCAGCTGCTTCGCTGAGCGAAATGTAAATCTAAGTGTGACGACTTCTAAGCGGTTCTATTGTAAGGTCAATCCGGTCGATCATCACAATTGTTCGCTTAAGCATATTAGTAAAAATTTGATGTTCGTACGAACAACAGAATGAGCGACTTGGGAGTGAGCTTTAGTACGGAAAAAATCGAAATTGGCGATATAAGATTGTCGCCAACACGTAAATATTCGATGATATGCAGTGCTGAAATGCGAACATACCTTCAGCATATGGAATTTGTAATTCAACACAAAAGGCGATCTGGCATATTGACACAACAAACTTCAATCTTCTAACTTATATGACTCAGTCTTTGCAGGAGGCAAAAACTTCGAATTAACGATTTGCAAACCTTATCTAAGTCATAGGATGTCGTACTGCATAATAGTACAGCGCTTAGGCAAACACTGTTCGCGAAAGATAATTCCCAGGTAAATAGCTAAGTGTGGGAAGATAAAACTAAGGCGTTAGGTCATTTTACTTATTACGTCTACAAATATAGCTAATAAATGTTTAACAAGTTAAAGCAGTAAGAGGAGGACTGTGGGTTCTATTGACAACAATGAACAAATATATCATTTTAGCAGCATTGACACATGATACAATCATATAAAGATGACTCGTAAGCTTGGTCTGAGGACTTTATGAAGATTCATCCGGTCGAGAGAGACAGGTGTTCGTATATTTGTGTCTGCTAGTCTGTACACTCTCTGTTACTTTCTGATGATATAGGATATGTGTTGGTACGTTATAATAAGCAGACTGGATCATCTGTTGCTGCGCAATGCATAGATTTGGGGACAGATCATACTTGAGATTGTCTGTGCGATAATGGAGTGCAGCTTCTGGTCAGATTTCTTCGTCTGTTTGGTAGGTGTTGGAGGGGGCACTATCATACGGTTCTGATGGTTAGTATTGTTGCGTTACGGAGCGTGTGATATGGCACATATGCAACTCCATATGACGATAACCACAGAGGTATAAGGTCGTGATCATACAGGAAGTGTTGTGAACAGCTTTCTAAGTAAGTCTCCCCCTATACGGAAAAGGCGTTCTGATGCTGGTTGATTCAATCAGTGCGTTCAGTTTCTGATGGCTGGTGAGTGATCGCTTGCGATTCGAACATGAGTCTGTCAGACGAAAGCTAGGATTTTGAAGGTGTTTCGAAATATTTTATCTGGAGAGAGATGGGTTTGTGATTAGTGATTACAACGGATAATAGTGTTATGTGGTAGTGTATCTTATCAAGTGGCTTGCCTGTTGAACCTAGTAATGACCGCGCGACCGATTATGTTGAATTTTTGTAGTCGTTGTAGTCTGATCGGTTTGACTTACCATGAGCATTGAGAGACGCTAGTTGGTATTGGTGTTAGGGTAATGTGATACAGTGAGGTCGATCGCGAGCGATGTCGACGGCAATTAGTTGTCAGTTCTACTGGTGGCTTCTAGTAGACGGTTGTATATTCGCCGGCCGAGGTCATTGGGTTTAGCGTCTTTTCGCGGCAGATACGCCAAAGGGTGTGATATATTAGATATTAGGACTCTCATTGCTGACATGAAATTTAGAATATGTGAGCGGTTGATAAGCGTCAGTAAGATAGCTGCTTTAGACGGCATAGAAAGTAAGTCTCTTACTGTTGTATAAGGTACTAGAGTGAATAGGCGAACTCGTTTGTGATCTATGTCAAGCGTAGTTTTGTTTACGGTTCTATGATGATAGTATTCGATATAGTAGTTGTGAATCGTTAGCGATGTCTTAGTATTTGAATAGTAGGCCGTATTGAGATAAGACAATAGCGGGTGGCTTCGAGCCTAGAGTTATAATATTGAGGAGGTTAGGTATAGGTAATCGATAGTTAGTTAGGGGTCTAATATATGCTAGCTACTTATAATATGAGTGCAATAGTGCCTGGTGGGCGAATCTATAGATATTTAAATCTCCTAAAACTTTTTGAAGTGAGCCGCTTATGTATTAGTATTATAGTTCGTTAATTGGAGATTAGATGGTTTATGACTGTGATGTACTCAGATTTTTGTTGAGTCTGTTAAAGGATATGTAGATGGGCGTTCGATCACAAGTAAAGAAGTCTTAAGTTGATGTGCGAAAGTGGATAACGTCGTGAGAGTATAGTGTTATCTTACCAGAGTGATGTGGGATATTATACTACATTATATTAAGGTTCGCTTGTAGATGTTATTGTATTTGCGTGATGATTAGTAGTATCAGTGGAGGGAGTTTGGTAGAGTAGGATCTAATGGTGATATCGTTGACGCTGATCAGATATGTATCGGATGAGATGTATACTGGCGAGTTTGGTATAATTGTATGTATGTCTAGTATGCGTAAGTCCTTTCTGGTGAGGAGAGGTGGCTTGAACGGGCTGCTGAGATGGATATGTCATTATTGAGTGGTCTTAATATCTGTATTCCGTGTGTTGGACATGAATATAGGTCTGATTATAAGGTTATATGTGATTCCATGTGTAATGTAACGTTAGTTTATATATGCACGTATCTTGGTATTATTATATTTGCGCATGTATATCTAATATGCGTGATAATAATGTGGTCGATAGCTAGTAGTATAATGATCGATATTATTTTTTGAGGTAGTATATATAGTAATTATTTATATATATATAGAATATAATTTTGGCCGGTTAACGATAAGTATATGACTAGTATGCCATAGTGGCTTTGTAGGATTACGTATCTAGAGTTGATAATAGACGATTGCAGTTAAGTATTTCGATGTAGTAGTTATATACTATAGTTATATTATAGTTTAGTATAGCTTAGACAATACTAGCTAATAAATTAGTTATTTAGCTATAACGGGTGAGTAGTGTATTCGATAGATGGATGGTGATGTCGGTTGGTAATAACTCTAGATATATGGTAGTAATCATTATCAAAGTAATATTTTATAAAGCAGAGATTTATAGTATAATTAACTTAATTAATCGTGATCGGATTAGTATTTATATATATGCGTCGTATGACAGTAAATAGAAGTACGTGTGATGGCTGTATCTGGAGATATTAGTCATGCAATTAATAGCTTCACTAGTGAACTGACCGTGGTTGCAGCGGCATCTATTATGGTTGGCGTATGTTAGTTGTCCAGTGTTCAAGCGGTGGGAGGGCTATCCTATTAGCGCTGCCGATGTCCGTCGCTCCTGGCTGGCGTAATTTAGTCGGTAGCATTGCGACTGGCATCTGTGAGTTGCATGGCATGTCTCGAGGCGGAGTTTCGGAGAGGATGCTGGCCGCCTAGTTCGGTGTCCTCATGGCGACTATGTTGTAGGAATTGAATGATGTGAGTGGCTGCTAGGAAATGTGTTCAACAAGGTTGCGGTCTCTTGATGTGTTGAGGGACTCGATGGTCCTGGTCGAGAGTGTGATAAGTTTGTCCTACATGAGTAAAAATAAATATGATAATATACGTGCAGCAGACTAGGCACTAGTAACGTATACTATATTATCTCATGTAATTTATGATGCGTATATACTATTAATTAGGTTCTTATCTCTATGTACTATAGTAGTATTTATAGTAATATTAGTAGTATATACTTAGTAGATTTGATGTAGATTATATTATATATGCTTAGCGTAGGCAATATATCATATGTAGTATGTTACATTTTTTCGAGGTGACGTGTTAGTGGATGTGGGTGCTGGTTGGTCGCATCCTTGCCATTATGTTAGAGTGGTTAATTATGATTCCCGTTCTTCGGCTCGGTGCCTCGTGCTTCTGTCTCTAGGGATGTCCGCTCATCGTCTTGGGTCGATTCGTACTGTGAGGCGACTGGGTTCGGTGGTTAGTGGTTAGGAGACTGATAGGCCGCCCACCGGACTCTACTTATTATTGACAGAAATTGTATTAGAAGACGGCTGATCACGAGGTGTTCTCTAGATGTGTAGCTCGCCGAGTTGTCTGCGTGAAGGCGCCCGCGTCGTTCACCGCACTGCGGTCACTTCTCTGAGGGTGTAGGGACCTACGCACCATGCATGACTCGTGTACCCTTCTGATTCTTGGATGGCTTATGCCCGTGCACTGTTGCTTGTATGCCCGACGTCGCGACCAGACGATTTGCCGCAGTACCTTCGTGAGATTCAGACAATCTTGAAAAGTTCTTGACAGTTCGTCGAATCTCCACAGTGACGTGTGGGTGTCAGGTCCGAGCAACTTCTTTAGCCCTGAGTGCGTTCTTGTCGTATAAGATGTTCTACCGGGGCGGTAGAGGGGTATCTTCGGCAGGGATTAGGTAGTGGGTGTTTGACTGTCGACGCGGACTGGTCGTGGTGGACCGGTTTAATTATTCGTCGATCGCAATAACCGACTTATTGTCCGGACTACGCTCAACTCCGGACTGATGCCGACACCGACCCTTTTGAAAACTTTATCAACGTTCGCGATTGCGACTCCGACTGCTTTACCACGAACCTGGATTTCTGGCATCTGCGTCTTTAAAATTATATTAATATGATACCGTAGAATAATGGTATATCTATATGAGATTGCTATATTATATTATTAGTATATATAATATATATATATTTATGTAGATATAGATAATTTGAGGTATTGACATTGTATAATTAACGTAGCGTAATTATATACTTTATTAGATATATTAGTTTATTAGTTATAGTATAAGTAATAGTTTTAATATATTACTATTATAAGTAGCCGCCTACTATTTTTATCATTTTCCTTTATATTGATATTATAGTTATGTTCGGACCGATGAGTGTTTAAGCAATGGGAAGGAGCATTATGATATTTATGTATATATTATGTATGTATATCGATCAGTATTTGATCTATTGGATCTTATATATATATATTATAATATATTATATCAGGAAATTTTCAGTTAACTTTATTAATTTTATTGTAATAATTTAATTATGAATATGTGAATATACTACTACTATGTACTAAGTATGAATATATATATAGGACATATTGATAATATAGTAAGTAGTTCTCGGTTCTCTAAAATCATGATATTATATATATATATATATATTCGTATACTATTTTTTATTTACACAAAATATATTATAGTATTGATTATATGACTTGTAGTATAATATAATATATATAATATATAGGAGTACTTGGCTACATGAACTCTGCACATTGGATTGCATCTAGATGTCCATCTGACTCAAATGATACTGAGAATTACGTTTTTGGAAATATAGAAATGTAGACGCATCTGCACAGGACCTCTCTTCATTTTGTCCTGAAGCTTAGGTCGTGATATTCTAGTGGAGAGGATGATAAAGATGAGTGTCAGGAGCGGGAGTCAAATATAAGACGGTTCATGACGCTTAGATCTTGGCTTTTGAAGGTAGTAGATACGATCAGTAAACGTCGCAGATTGCCAGCTTCTTCTACATATGTCTGGATGCTTTATACGATGGGCCATCTTCTACATTTATGCGCTTCTAGGAGTGTTTATTGTCAATTTTTTTCAACTTCTTCAGAGCAGAGGCCAGAGAAATTTTTTTTAAAGTTATGGAACTATTGTGGTACAAGGATGAGGAACGAACCTTGAACTTTTTCTGCCAAGTCGAAGCTTTCTGACTAACTCTTCATATCTAAAGAGCTTTTCATACTCAATGGTCTTTCGAGGCTTCTGAAAATGAATTGAGAAGGTAGTTCAGATAGGGTGCATAGTTTGAGTAGTTTTCAT
Organism: Trachelipus rathkii; assembly: GCA_015478945.1. NCBI lineage: Eukaryota > Metazoa > Arthropoda > Malacostraca > Isopoda > Trachelipodidae > Trachelipus > Trachelipus rathkii. Next base: position 14,868 of record JABUQX010113324.1, read on the forward strand.
CACTTCACAATATTGTCAGTTAGTATTTTGTTCTGTTTTGAAGATCTTCTTGCAAACGCTTATTTGATACAATGGTCACTTTTCCAAGTCCATTGATATCTAATGGTTTTGATTGCTGTGTTGTCTTCCATTGTTAGAGCTTTACGCTGTATATAGGAATATGAACATAAACAGCAGGTGATGGAGCCGGCTAGTTATATGCAAATGTGTACGCCATTGTATGAGAGAAATTTCTTTTCGTACTTTGGATTTTTTATTTCATTCAGTCATTCAAAATGTATATAAATATAGATTGGTATAAGGTTTGAAAGGTTGAATCATTATGAGATCAGATAATCCAAATCTGAAACATATGGGTGCGCGTTTTAAGAAAACTTGCGGAGATGTAATTGCATTACCATTGCATTTTGTGACTGTGGATAATTGCTAGCGAGCAGTGAGTGAACTTGTGTATTGCGAAGCGATGTGACGATCAGCTTTAACACTACAGAGTGGGAACTTCAGAGGACACTTCGGAATTTTTGGAAGCAATTGTACTCAGTAGAATAAATAATGACGTGTATTGTGTAGTCGGACTTTGATGCAAAACAAAAAGCTTTGGAAAAGAAAGTTAATAATCGCTTCTTTACTATAGATGCGTCACTTGGATCAATCGCGACGGTCATAAATCTCTATAGAATTGCTACTATAGGAACCATGTTTATGTGGCTGACAAAACTGAATAGTCGTGGGTGACGATGGTGGACTGTAGCGGGACTCGGTCTGACCCAATTGGCAGGCGCAGTATATTGCCTGGGTGCTTTCACAACATCTTTCTAGGCAGAGATTTACGCTTAATGGCTTGTGCGCAGAATAAACAATCATAGAAAGCAGGTGCATGGCGGAGAGCTTGGTGCCGCTAAAGATCGCTGTGGCAATGATAGTCAGGCGGCTATCGGGCTGCTGAGCTCCTGCATGTATGACTGTAAACTGGTTTGGGAATGTCAACGTACCCTACAGAAACTGGCTCAACACAACAGAATTTATAATGCTGATGTGGGGTGGGCGAGGGCACTCAAAAGGTGTCCCAGGGGCAATGAGAGCAGCCTGATCGCCTCGCATAAGGAGGGAGCCAGAACCGCCTACTGTGGTTCGGAACCCTTCTGTGGACTTTCTAAGGCCAAAATTCAAAGAATCTCTGGACGACACATTGGGAACCTCACACTCGCATGATACACGATCATACAAGCATCCCTGGTCTTAGACAAGCTAAGATCTGATTGTGCATCTTTTCTCTCGCGGAGACAGGAAAAAAATATGATCACGTGCTGTGGCTGAGTAGATCTCTTATCTTTCGACTTTTGACTGGGCAATTCTGAATGCGACGTGCGTGCCAGTCAGATACTCCAAGATCAAGATCAATGGATAAAGTTGATTGTTGATTCGATTTGGCCGATACTGCATGAAAGCAGTATGAAACGGCAAACACATTCTGCGACGCTCCAGGACTTTCAACTGTTTAATCTCATGCCGATACTCCCACTCACCATCTTTCTAAATGTTGCTGTGGCGGCGACTTCTGACTAAAGTTGGGTTCGTGGGTGCTCGAACTTCGTCAGACTCCTGAACTTTATTCGACTAGATTTCGCCGACTCCAAGACTCCATGCGAAGTTCCCTGTATGATGATAAACTATGTATATGTAATATTTAGTATTATTATATATTAGTATGATATTGGTATATACAGGATATATATCGTTGACTCTATATAGTATAAGGTGGATATTTATATATAGATCGATATGATTTGTATAATATATAATATATAGTAACGTATATACTATTTATATGTATGAAGCTTATACATTAGTATCATGATACTAGGTGAAATAGAATAAAGGTCTTTAGGTCTAATACACGTTGTAATTGTATCTTGTCGATCGAGAAATGCTTGCACTGAGCATTAGCATAATGCCTTAGAAGACATACAAATGAAACAGCAGTCTGATATTATAATGTACATCGTTTAACTATAATACTAGTAAGTGATATATTCATGAGTATATATTATATAATTAGTATATATATTATAACCTTATATATTATAGATATGTATATATATATAAATAAAATATAAGTATATATCTTAATATAATAATTATTATATTATGATATATATAGGATATATATTTTTGTATCACTATATTATGATATATATGATAGTATATTATGATTATATATATCATAGATATATATATAATATTATATTTATTATTATATAATATATATAGTATATTATTATATAGTATTATTATATAACTAATTATAATATCATATTATATATAGTGAGTATCCTATATTCATCAATATATATTAGTATATATATTATATTAATTATATAAACTTATTAATTAAATGTAAATAATATATAGTTTAGTATATATAGTATATATATATATAATTAAGTAGTATATATAATATATATGTAGTTTGAATTGATTATTAAATTGTGTTAAGTGTTAAATAGGTTTTGAGTTTTTAAATAGTATGTAACGCAATATATAGATGTAGATATCTATTGGTAAAAGGGCATCGTCGAAACAAATATTAATGTATACTAACCTTATCTTAACGATTAATATATTTATAATAGTTAATAATATTTACTATTATAATCACCGTTATTTATTATATAATTAATCAGGTAGTTATATTAATAGTAGTACTACTTATAGATATATGATATGGTATTATGATATCCAGTATTATTATTATGTTTCTTATACATAATATTAAATATATATACATATTATACCTACAAATAAATAGAATTATATAAGTATATATTAAATATATGCTAACTATATATATTATATATAGTATAGTATATATATATTCATTGTTAGTATTATATAGTAGTAATATAGTGATTATACTAATATATATATTATATTATATATTATAATATATATTATATATTTACATATACTACTATAGATAATATTACAGATACAATTGCCCTATTTGCCTCCATAAAGCTGAGCCTACAGTTTTGGAGGGGGGAAAGCTAAGCAAAGGAAGGAATAGCTAACAATTTTCTCAACCCGTACCAGTTGCTCCCATCCAGGGACCGTCTCACATTTGCGTTTACAAATGTCTTTGCTACCCTGGGAGATATCGGGGCGGTGGAATTTTACGATTATAATGTAAATTAGATTAACAATTGATATTACATTAATAAAATCCTTATGGATTAGATAACGGGTAATAAAGATTTATATTATTAATGATCAAATATGTATATAGTAGCATGATTACGTATATAAATATATAGATTATCAGTATGATAACGATCTATTTGGCTTATCTATATATTATATTAGATATTAATAATGATATATATATATCTAATTTATTATAGTATATATAGATAAAGTATATGTATATAGGTATGTATATATATTGCTAATTATAATATATAATTAGTATATAGCTCATATATATAATAGTTGTTAATAGGTGATATATAGGATGACTATTAATGTGTTATAAGTGGCATGTCATGGTGAGTGTGATGCTGGTGGTTGTGTGATATGTGTTAGTGATAGTCGTAGCATGATGGGTAGGCGAGGTTCGTATCCTTTGAGCTCACTCATTGCGTACGCTGTCAGATAGATAGATCGTGATATGACGCACTTTAGTGTAACTATGAGTATTGAGTAGTTAAGAATAGTAATAGGGTTGCGGGTTCGTGACTAAGCGGATGTGTGTATTATATAGTGAACTATAACTCTGAGATAGTCGTTGGGTTATAGTGGCTATATATAATTGATATATATATTATGATATCTCACAGGTTTTTTATATATTATAAGTATATATATATATAGTAATTAAGTATCGTATTTTACACAAACTGTATTATACGAGTAGTTATATTTATTATGATATATTGTATTATTATTATATATATGAGTATCAGTTATATACGTCATATATATATAATTATGTATTTTGTTATTAATAGTATATAGTATTATATATATGCTATATATATACTACAGTCATATACGTGCTTTCTGAAATAGACTAATAGCTAATAAGTGAAGCTCAAATTCAAAATCAAAGAATTATTTATTATATTCGTCTATGGTGGATTACTTAGTAGGATGCTTAAACTGAAGATTAATAGCAATACAAAGGAATATCTACACTGAGAAAAAGGGCTACTCTCGAAATGATACGTTTTCTCATCCTTGATTCCCGCAAAGTAATAATAATAAAATGTAATAAGTATAAAAGTATAAGTAATGAATAATAATAATAAATACATTAGATATATAATAATAAAATAGTATTTAATTAATGAATAGAGGTATATACACATAGTATGAATAATAATATATAAAAGTTACATAGCTAGTTGAGATAACTAAATCAGATTATATACGAAATAGGAGGTGGTAAGTATGCAATTTATCTAACAGGTAAAAAACACTAAACCAACAGATATTAATGGATGATTGATAAATACATTTTTACATTTATTGCCTAATTGGTTTTTTAATGGAAAGATTTAGAATATACCAAAGTTTTAAGAGTATGTAATTTATAAGCAGATATAATTTTAACTATTTAATTTTAGTTGGCTGAGTTGGGACGATTTATGAATTTGTATCGCTGTGGCATTGTACTGATGGTGCGATTTAGTAGTGTTAAGAATAGGTGAAGCCGATGACAGAGTCGCTCAGTCATGCTTGGATGGGTTATGACAGATTATTTGAAAAAAGATAATATTTTATTTTTTTCGGTCTCTCTTCGTTTCTCCGTATCTACGCTCGCGTCATCTTCTGCCGCTCTCGTCCTCAAGTATACGAGGAGTATTATGATTATAATATTTATACCTCTTATGTATTGGGAGCCGTGATATAGGTAGTAAACTAGTATATATATATTGATATAAATCTATATATATATTATGACTATATTATATATATATATTATATATTACTATATATAGTATATAATAAGGCTGTAGACAGCCGAGGGGTCCGGGGTCTAAACCTCCGAATTATTTAAGCGATCAAAATTTTATTATTTTTAGTTCTTTAATAATATAATAATAATAATAATTATAATAATAATAATAAATAATAATAAAATAATGAATATATATAATATAATATAATTAATAAATATACTAATGGGAAGAATACTATAATAAATTTATAGATAATAGCATATAATAATAATATATAATAATAATAAATATATTTAATAAATAAGTATAATAATAATAAAATAACTTAATAGATAGATTAATAATATGCATAACTGAAAGTGAAATTAATAACGTTAGTAGGGAATATGGAATACTAAAGTATTTTGTATGGACAATGGAGGAGACGATTGTTATTTTGTGGGTCCCGCTGACGATTGTTGCTGTAGTCGGAAGTGGGTACTTGTGGTCATTCATCAGTATGTATAGTGAATATTTTTAGACAAGGGACTTAAATGTGGTAATGTTTTATTGTATAGGTTTGCTATGAATGATCAGCAAACTTGGTCTATCCTATTCGACGTCTATAGAGATACGATATGGATCTGTTCTAATTCAAATAGAATATTGTTTGTTCATTTTGAGTTGGATAAAAAGATTTTGTTTAAGCTAGGGGAGATAAAAAATAAAAGGGCGTGGAGAGTTCGTTGTGAAGATACGTTGATGGGGTCTAGCAGGTGTATCATTCCTTGTCTTCCAAACTAAATCTTTTTGTCTCTCTCGGCTCATAAAGCTATGGGTTCGATGCTGGTGCTTGGTTTTGTTTTCTTGGCCATCTTAGGCTAGAGACAGATGCGTATCGGGGGTTGAACAAGAAGGTTCTTCGTGACTCTCCCAATCACTCTCGTTGCCGCCATATTTCATGCAGTCTAGAAATCGGTTCGTCCAGGTGGATGATGCCTTCTGCGACGAGCATAAGGAGCGGGAGCTTGTCATCATCATCCTGAGTATAATGTGTGACTCATAAACTTCCGTTTGGTGTCTCTCTATCTGAGTCAGAACGGGATGTTAGTCTCTATGTTCATGGCCTTCTTGCCCAGAAATATTCATTGTTGCTATGCACATCTTTCTGGCGAGGTAAATTGCCCTATCCTCTGACTGTTACTTTTGTTGGGTTAACTTCTACAACGTGGAAAAGCGCGTCAATTCTCTCACCGGCTCTCACTATTATTCCACTGAATCAATTCCGCTAGGAGACCGATTCTGGCATTTCTCTGTTTCCTCCTCCTTTCTCCTCTGCAGGTTGGGTGCTATCGGCTGCTTTGGCTGTGGATTAATTCCTGAATGCGGAGTGGATAGGCTACTGACAATCTATGAGGTAGAAGGATGGTGCTCTCAGACTGGCATTACTTCCTCAAAGGTTTTGGAGGGAAGGTGTGTGACTTCCGATGCTATCTCCGCCCTCTATCAACTATACTATCCCTATGTCTCAGATACTAAACTCTTTCCGCCCAGTGAGTTGGCAGCGTCGACATGTCCACCTATTGCCGAAATAATGGAAGTCGCTCTGATCATCTTCAACTGATTCGGTGCTTATAGCTCCTGCACTTCGTATTGTTTATCTAAGACTCTTTTTTGAATACAGACCCTCTCCTGTTTTTTTTTGTCACTCGTTAAAAAAAGACAGTCTTTGTGTCTGGAAACGTCATCCCCTCTGCTTTTTCGCGATAGCCAGTACGGCTTTCGGCGATAAGCGTTTCTTTAATGGCGATAGTAACTTTCTCCTATTCTAACGAGTGTTATGGGGTTGTCTTACCGTTCTTGAGGAACTGCGGGGGAGAAATTGCTTTGGTGGAGCGTTGACATATCAGAGAGCTCATTTTTGGATACAACCGACGTAGCATGGCACTGGCCGTCACTGCCTATTCAAGCTCCCCCAGTCTCTTTGGGGTTTCCTCTTTCTCTTGCCTTGAAGGCTTAATGTCTAGCTTTTTCTATTTCAATAATTTTCCGCTTTCGGCTAGTGTTGATAGGGCGACTTCTTATTCTTTTTCTTTTCTGTCAATAGTGTGTTCCTCAGTGGTTCTGTCTTATCTCCAACTTTATTTATGTACTTTTCACTTAAATGAATCTTCTCTCCTGCAAATCTGAAACTCTATCTCAACTCAGTATACTGATGACTCGGACCCTTCAATCATATCACTCATCTTTAAGTTCTGCTTCCGTGCTCCTTTACTTCTAGAATGTGCTTGCTCTGTCTAATCTTTCCTATTCTGATTCTCGCTGATCAGGATGAATCTTTTCCGCGATGGGGTAGTCTCAACGTTGAATTCAGTTCTTTAAAAACGCAACTTCCCAAAAAAAAAACAAACCCAAAACCAAAACCCACACCTCTTCTGCAATCTCGCCTTCTCTAAGAGTATCGCGATAAGTGCTTTATAACGTATCCCTATCTCCTTTCCGGTAGCGGGTGTTTCCATCTGCATCTGTGCTTGTTGTCATATCGTGCGTTTGAGCCGTCGAGTAGTAGGAAGGAGCGCTATGCCTTCAGTGCTGTTGAAACAGGTGTTAATAACAAAAAAAGAAATGGTTTTGGAAAGCTCAGATATGTGTCACCATCTTGAGATACGGGTTGTTACAACGGGCCGTTCTTAAGAACCCGTGCGGTGTTTAAGTATGTTTATGTCACGTGCGTCAGGGAACTTTTTTGCTCGTCTTATGTTCAGGGATGTCGGCTTTAGGAGACGTTCCAGCTATACAATGTGGTTGCGTTATCGGAGCAACTCTGTATGCGGGTTAGTTGACGTAGGCTTTTCTCGATATCCGTTGGGGGGGGTGTTCTTTAACTGTGGTTATTCACCATGCGGTCTTCATATGTGATACGGGTCGGCGTCAGAAGGCCTTGTACAAGGCTTTATAAACTCATTTCTGTTTGGTGAGGCTTTATTCTATTCTATGAGACTATACAAGGACCCATGCGGCAAAGTGACTCGAGGACTTGATCATTTGCGTCGCCACCCACAGTTATCGAATGGACTACCGGTCTTCGCGCACAAGGGTGGAAGTGCATGTCATCGTTGCAACACAACGTTTTAGGTGTTTGATTGATTTGAGTAACGGTGCCAGGCTAGTTTTTAGGCTGTGGTGGTGGCTATCATTCTTTGCCCGCCACCTCTGTGCTGTGGAAAATTCTCTTCAACATTCTTGCTGTATGTCCTGGTGAAGTTTAATCTCCCTCACCTTTAAAGGCCTGAGTCTGTGACTCATGCTGCTTAAAATTTGGCTAGCGGGTGAGTATCTTTTGAGCGTACTACACCCCCTTCCTTGAAGTAGGGGGCGTCTAGGACCTGTGGTGGTTGGTGCAACGTGTAAAATAAAAGATTCCGGTTAGTGTGGCGGATATGTGGCGAATTGAACACTAACTCCCCTACTCACCTCATCCAAAACATCATTCAGATTATTCCCTAGAGGAAAATCGCACTCGTTCAACATTACCACGTCAGATGGACCATATGTACGCAAACACAACATATTTTACCTATTCGCAAACCTTAAATTTTAGACCTTTAGAATTTTAGTTACTCAGAAACACAAAATCTATGCCATAACTCTCTGAACAACCGTCACTTCATCAAGAATTGCAAATCTTCTTCTATGCCCCCTCTGCATTCCGTTCCACACGAACACTAAACACATTTTCATTGACACCACTCATTTTCACGTTTTCCTTCCATCTTTTGTTTCAGCTCAACAGCGTAGCATTCCCAATTTATCTTGCCCCTTTCTAAAAGTCATCCATTGCACCTCTCTCTTCCTCTTCTCCTCAACATTTATTCGCTCTGAATTCATGGTATCATAAGAAGTTCATACATTGTCCCGGCCGTAAAGAATAGAATGACCGCTTACGGCAGATCCAAGTCAATCTACCCTCTCAACTATCACATCATTAGTTGCCTTCTCACGGACACGCAGCGAACATACGATGTCGGCAATGATTTTTCTGCCTACTCGCATGAGAGATATAATGGATAGGGAATGTTCATGTAAGGATGTTTGTCTAGAAGAGGGGTTGTGGATATAAGGATATGTGTGATATGATTGGTGGAGATAAAGATGGTGTGCTCTATAGATGTCTGGGGATGAGTGTGATAATGAACGCAGAACAGACAAGCGAGACCATTAAGGCAATGGGTAACGTCTTTCGACATACCACAACTCAAACATGGGTATATATATATATATATATTACTATATATAATTTATAAAATATACTTTTAGAGTAAATATAAATAGTCATACACCTAGAGATATTTCTGTGGAGAATATTATATTAGATATAAGTATTTTGTGTTCATATTTTATATTATATATATATTATTATAATTAGTAGTATATTAATATATTATTATTATTATATAGTATATATATATATACTATATATTATATGTTAATATGTACCTTGATAATGTAATCCTTGTATATATATAATATTTTGCATGTCTTGTAACGATGTAAATTATATTATAACACAATGTAAGTAATGTGTGTTTACTATATCTAGGACGGAATATTTTTATATATCTTACTATATATACACCTAAGTAAATCTATCAATTAAATGATAGGTTCTGTGGCTACAAAATAAATAAATAAATTCTTTAATATCTTGTGCCAAATTTTAAACATGATTATTTAAATTTTTTCCCATATTTTAAAATAATTTCTTTAGGACGAAGACAGCCATCCTTGTGTTGTACTTTTTGCTGTCATAGCTTTAGAAAAATTTGCTCAAACGTCAGAAAATAAAAATACTATTCTTACTGAACTCGGTGAAGGAGAGGAAAGCAAGTTAAGGAAACTTGAATATTTGGTTAACAGCGAAGATTTGCAGAAAAAGCAAGTCGGTTTTTGTGCTCAGTGGTGTTTGGACAATCTATGTGAGTGTTTTATTACCTTGTTGACTTTTTTTTTCTTCTCTTAACTTCTTATTTGTTTCTTTCAGTATGAACACTAACCCATTCTTTTCACTATATTTACTTATTTCAATTTTTTTTTTTTTTTAATACGCTAAATAATAATTTTTTGTTCTGCAATGCAGAAAATTTGTAACTCTTGCATCATGATTCCATTTTATTTTGGGAGGATAAAAACTCAACAGAGCTCATATCTAGTCCAGTATGGCTTACAGTGTTTAAAGGTGGTAATCGAGATGGTTATATCTTAAATGAAATCATTTTTTTTCATTGTCGTTAAACATTTTGACAAATTTTAAAATTCTTATTGGTAATTGCTTCTATTTCAAGAATGTTTGGCGAAACGTGTTTAAAAATGAGGAAGGGGAATTGTTATAAGGTCTCTTGTGTACTTTTGTTGATATATATAAGTGAGGTGCAAGAAGAGCGAGATGGATCTCCTCTTAATGGAAAAATAATGGTTTAAAGCAAGTTATTTTTTTAAACAGTAGCACCAAAAAATTTCAATTTCACTTAGAGGTGACAATAACAATTTGTTTTTTTATTCAATTATAAAGATATATAACTATGATAATTTGATAATTCAAATCAAACATTCATTTTGAGAATTGAGATAATGATGTTGAGGACCTTTTTGAGATAATCATGTTCAGGTTCAAATACCTTTTTGAGATAATCATGTTCATGTTCAAATCCCTTTTTGAGATAATCATGTTCAGGTTCAAATACCTTTTTGAGATAATCATGTTCAGGTTCAAATACCTTGTGTGATAGTCTGTTCCCAAGGCTTTATCACAGAAAACTTTGTAGAATTAAAACTAGATATTTAAAAAACTAAGTAAGCGTTTCCACATTTGCGATGGATTCTGTCATTGAAGAAAGTGAATATAAAAATAAGATTGATTATAAATTTATGAAAAATTAATAGACATTTCCTAGTGGCTTAAAATAAAACATATTACCATATTATTAAATATTTCTATTTATTCCTCCACTAGTATAAATGTTAATATTTTTAAGGCGAGTTCTATTTTTGATACCTGGTATATATCTTAATTAATTACGCATATTTGAATATATTTTTTGTCCACAATTTGTAAATTAGTATTACTTACTCAAAGACGTATCTTAGTTTAGTTTTAATTATTATTATTATTATTATTATTATTATTATTATTATTATTATTATTATTATTATTATTATTATTATTATTATTATTATTCAGTTATATGTGAAGATCGAAGTTACTCATATGAAAAGATTGATACAACAAACCTTAATGCCATGCTTAACAGTAATGATGTTACAGAATACTTAAAAATTTCGCCTGATGGACTGCAGGTATTATTATTATTATTATTATTATTATTATTATTATTATTATTATTATTATTATTATTATTATTATTATTATTATTATTATTATTACTATTATTATTATTATTATTATTATTATTATTATTATTATTATTATTATTATTATTATTATTATTATTATTATTATTTAATAATAATAATAATAATAATAATAATAATAATATAATAATAATCAATAATAATAATAATAATAATAATAATAATAATAATAATAATAATAATAAAATGAATGATATTAATGAAATTAAATAGATTTTTTTGTTTTCTAAATAATAATAATAATAAGTAATAATAAAAGGAAGCAGGTTGTAGATTTGAAAATGCTTGGAAGAAAGCTGTGATAGATAATAAACTCAATACTATGGGCTTTAGGCCAATCAGCCTATTTTATCACTTTAAATAACCACAGAAATGGAACGCCTCAATCCTCCTCTACTGCTCCTTGGTAAATTAGGTGTCTTTAACACTGCTTGTACACATTCTTTGGATATAATAATAATAATAATAATAATAATAATAATAATAATAATAATAATAATAATAATAATAATAATAATAATAATAATAATAATAATAATAATAATAATAATAATAATAATAATAATAATAATAATAATAATAATAATAATAATAATAATAATAATAATACAAAGGAATTATGTTATATTTAATAATCTATACAACAATATTTACTTTGGGTCAAGTGCACCCGTATATACTTATAATATGTAAAATTGTCACCATTTTACTAAATTATGAGTAATCGAGTAATAATAACAAATAAGAATAATAAATAAGGAATAAAAAATAAGAATAATTCAAATAAAAAACATTCTGTAGCATCTTTATTAGCAATAAACCAATTAATAAATAAACACAATTTGAATATATATATATATATATATATATATATATATATATATATATATATATATATATATATATATATATATATATATATATATATATATATATATATATATATATATATATATATATATATATATATATATATATATATATATATATATATATTTATATATATATATATATATATATATTTATTTATTTATTTCTCACTTTCTCACCAGACTCCTGTAAGCGTGAACGCTTGTCAGTTGTTCTGGACGAAACCCCTCCACCGCGTTCGGTAATCCAAAATCGCGCGGTCGTCTTCTTAAAAGTCTGTCAGGGCTCCGAGGCAAAACATGAGTTTCTTGAGCAGGTGTTCTCGGTTGCCGGCTTGCTGGGCATGTCGCAATATATATATATATATATATATATATATATATATATATATATATATATATATATATATATATATATATATATATATATATATATATATATATATATATATATATATATATATATATATATATATATATATATATATATATATATATATATATAGTAGTGATACAGCGTTTGGTAGACGGCCTATTTTGGTATGAAGGAGTTATTGTATCGTTATGAAACTTTGTATATATTCTATTGGCGGGTTAAACTGATTACCGCCGAGTTTTCAAGTCGCTAGGATGATTCTAGGTAAAAACTGTCCCCGAGCAGAGAGGTAGGGTGTGCTGCCCATACCCTTTGCTTCCAATTTCGAGCTCAGTTGAAACTATATCATAGTGAATATTATTATTATTATTATTATTATTATTATTATTATTATTATTATTATTATTATTATTATTATTATTATTATTATTATTATTATTATTATTATTATTATTATTATTATTATTATTTATTTATTTATTTATTTTTATTATTATTATTATTATTATTATTATTATTAATTATTATTATTATTATTATTATTATTATTATTATTATTATTCCATTATTATTGTTATTATTATTGTGTTCATTTTATTTTATTTCTTTATTTTATTTTTTATATATATTTTCTTCGTCAGTTGGCCTTGTCCTGCGTACGGATCATATTGTTGCTTGCATAGAGCGCTGCGGTGACCAGGTCCGGTTTCGTCCCGGTTCCCAGATCCGGTTTCGGGCCCTCTGTATTGTGTGTGTGTGTGTGTGTGTGTGTATTATTATTATTATTGTTTATTATTATTATTATTATTATTAACACGTGGCCCCAAAACCTGGGATATTGACGTAGAAGGATGAAACTTGGTATACAACCTTCTTAGGATGTATCTTAGATGCAGCCGGGGGTAAAATGACCGACGGCACCCCATGGGGGGTTGTCTGCCCCCAAACCTGAAATATTGACATAGAACGACGAAACTTGGTATACAGCCTTCTTAGGATGTATCTTAGGTGTAACCGAGATAAAATGATCAAGGGGAGCCCATTAGGGGGTGCTGACCCCAAACCTGAAATATTGACGTAGAGTGATGAAACTCGGTATACAACCTTCTGAGGATGTATCTTAGATGCAGCCGGGGGTAAAATGACCGAGGGCACCCCATGGGGGGATGCTGGCCCCCAAACCTAGAATATTGACGTAGAACGATGAAACTCGGTATATACCCTTCATATAAGTTACCATCGTTGTAGAAGAGGTAAAATTACCGCGGGCACCCCCAAAGGGGGGTACTGGCTCTCTAAACCTAGAATATTGACATAGAATGATAAAACTCGGTATATATCCTTCTTATAAGGTACCCTCTTTGTAGAAGAGGTAAAATTACCGTGGGTACCCCAAAGGGGGGTACTGGCCCCCCAAACCTAGAATATTGTCATAGAACGACGAAACTTGGTATACAGCCTTCTTAGGATGTAACAACTATACAGAAGAGGTAAAATGACACTACATATAGGTCACAGGGCTGTGCCTCAAAATTTTGAATATTAACATGGATCGATGAAACTTGGTATACAACCTTCTTATAATGTAACAACTATACAGAAGATGTAAAATGACATCGCGCTCTCTAGGTGATGGTTCTGTGCCCTAAAACATTGAATATTAACATAGAACGATGAAACTTGGTATACAGCCTTCTTAGGATGTAACAACTATACAGAAGAGGTAAAATGACACTACGCCCCTTTGGTGACGGGGCTGTGCCCCAAAACTTTGAATATTGAAATAGAACGATGAAACTTGGTATACAACCTTCTTATAATGTAACAACCATACAGAAAATGTAAAATGACACCGCGCCCTCTAGGTGATGGGGCTGTGCCCTAAAACTTTGAATATTGACATAGAACGATGAAACTTGGTATACAGCCTTCTTATAATGTAACAACTATACAGAAGAGGTAAAATGACACTACGCCTCTTAGGTAACTGTGGTGTGCCCAAAACTTTTAATATTGACATAGAACGATGAAACTTGGTATACAGTCTTCTTATAATGTACCCTCGTTGTAGAAGAGGTAAAATGACACAATGCCCCATGGGTGATGGGGCTGTGCCCCAAAACTTTGAATATTGACATAGAACGATGAAACTCGATATACAGCCTTCTTATAATGTAACGTCGATACAGAAGAAGTAAAATAACACTACACCCTCATGATGTTGGGGCTATGCCCTAAAATCTTGGAAATTGACATAGAACGATGAAATTTGATATATACCCAATTCGTATAACAACAATGTTGATGTCCTTATATATGTTATCGGATCTGTAGATCTCGAATATGAGGGTTGTAAGTTCGTAAATAAATAACTAAATAAATAAATAAGTAAATAAATTAAAAAAAATTAAATTAAAAAAATTAAACACAAAGTATAAATGTAAAATAAAAACATAAAAATAAAGTTAAAGTTAAAAAAAAAAAAAAAAAAGTTAGAAAAAATATTACTCTTTTTATGTTTATAACTTACAAATTTACGTTTTTTTACATACCCTGAAGCGGTAAATCAGTAAATCAGCAAGTCAGTAAATCAAACTACCATCCCCACCGTCCTCCTGCACATCCGTGATCTACTAATCTATTGATCTATTGATCTTTTGATCTATTGATCTATTGATCTATTGAGTCAAGTCATATCTCGAGTATCATTATGGATAAACATAACATAAAAAAATAAGTTCTTTTTTATACTAACCCTTGAATATATCCCTACGTAACAAAGTTTTCACATCAGTAAAGCTAACATAACATAACCTGAACTAAGAATATAATGTACAACGACAAACCTAACATATCTTACGTACGAATAAACTGTTAACATTAACAAAACTCCATGCATAACATCAGTAAAGTAACTAACATTGAGCCCAGAACGTAACCTACTCACACTTTTTCAAACATATCATTGTTATTATTCACATTAACATAGTAATATTTAACAAAAATTTATCATACCTTAACCTAATTACTATACTAACCAACGAATGTACGCTAACACAAAAAGTTTTGCGTCAATGAAAGAGCTAACATATCGTAACCTGAACTAGGGGGCCACAATGGCCCGCTTAGCACACCTAACATGCCAAGTATGAATAAACATCTAATAGCATTAACAAGGTCATATAACAATAGTAAAATGGCTAACATAGCGTACAGAATGAATCGTAGCTCTTTTGATTTAGTAAATATTCATTTAATAAAACTGTTGATTTGTGTTTGTTTATTTCATTTTTTTTTGTTAAAAAATTATTTAGTTAAAAATTATTTAGTTTCATTTAAAAATTTTTAAACTTTTATTTATTTCTTTAAAACTTGTAAAAAAAAACTTTTATTTATTTCTTTAAAACTTTTTTGTTACTAATTTTTAATTTTTTTACATACCCTAAAACAGTAAAATCAGTAAATCCGTAAATCAATCTATCGATCCCGTGATCTATTGATCTATTGATCTATTGATCTACTGACTCAAGTCATATTTTGTATAACATAACACAAAACTTTTATTTATTTTGTTTTATTTCTTTAAAACTTTTCTGTTTTTTACTATTTTTTTATTATTCTTTTATGTTTACATTAACATAGTAACATTTACTAAACCAGTAAATCAGTAAATCAAACAGCGATCCCCTACCCTCCCCGTCACCCATTCCATCCGTGATCTATTGATCTACTGATCTATTGATCTATTGATCTACTGACTCAAGTCATATTTTGTATAACATAACACAAAAACAAGGTCTTTATACAATGATCAACGAATATATGCTGACGTAACAAAGTTTTATTTTTTTTTACATCAATAAAGCTAACATAGCATCACCTGAACTAAGAATATAATGTACAATAACAAACCTAAACACAGCTCAAACCCAAATAAACGGTTAAAATTAACAAAGTTCCGTACTTAACGACAGTAAAGTAACTAACACAGCGTACAAAATTGTATTTTCATACCCAGGTCTTACGAGCAATTCGTTTCACGTTTGTATTTGTATTTCCTGTTTCACTAGAGTTATCAGATACAAGTCGAGAAATTGTTCAAACTCCTCCCACTTTTCGAAACATTACGCAATACCTATGATTATTGTTTGGTTCGTTTTCGAAACATCCTCTATACATTTGATTCCTGTTTGTCACAGGGTCAACATAACAAATTTATTAAAAGCATTTTATGTTTTTGCTAATGTCTTTATGTTTTATAACATTAGCATAGTAATTTTTTAAGAAAACCTAACAAAAATTTATCATGACATAACCTATCTATCATACTAATCAACGAATAAATGCTAATCTATACAGTGTTGTCAAATTATCTCAGTCAGATACGCACTTACCAAACTTACCAATCTCACATGTTCTATCACAACTACGACATACCAATGTTAATTTAATATTAACATAGTGATGTTTATTATATCAAAACCTAATTAACAGATTGAATTACGAATAAATGCTAACATAACAAAGTTTTAGCATCAGTAAACCTAACAGAATATATGTTTATTGTAATTTTTATTTATTTAAATTTATTTTTTCAAATTTCTTTTTAATTTTTGTTTATTTAAAAATAAATATATTTTAAAAAAAAAACTTTTATTATTTATTTTTATTTTATTTTGTTAAAATATTTTTTTTTTTTTCAAAATTTTTTATTCTTTTTAAGTTTATAACTTAAAAAATTTGCATTTTTACACACCCTAAAACAGTAAATCGATAAATCAGTAAATCAAACCATCCACCCCATCCCTCCTTCCACCCTCCACCCTCCCACTTCTATGATCTATTATTCTATTGTCTCAAGTTACACATCGAGTATCATTTTGGATAAACATAATATAACGTAAAATTAAGTTCTTTATACACTGATCAACGAGTATACGCTAACGTGACAAAGCTTTCACAATAATAAAGCTAACATAGCATCATCTGAACTAGGAATATAATGCCCAACGACAAACCTAACATACCTTAAACACGAATAAACTGCTAAGATTAACGACTTTCCATACTTAACAACATTGAAGGAACTAACATAGCATACAAAAAAGTAACCTATTCACACATTGTCAAACATATCTCTAACATATAAATGTTAATTTTACATTAACATAGTGATATTTAACAAAAAAAATTACCATAACCTTGTCTAATTATCATACTGTCCAATGAATATAGGCTAACGTAACAAAGTTTTTTACATTAACATCGTAATATTTAACAAAAATTTTATCACAACCTTACCTAATTATCATACTGACATTCAAGTCACATTTCGTGGATCATTTTGGATAAACATAACATAAAAACAAGTTCTTTATACACTGATCAACGAATATATGCTAACGTAACAAAGTTTTCACATTAATAAAGCTAACATAACATCATCCGGTCTAAGAATTTAATGTACAACAACAAACCTAATATAATGTATGAATAAACTGGCAACATTAACAAAGTTCCACACTTAACAACAGTAAAGTAACTAACATAGCATACAAACACGTGAGCTATTCACACTTTTGTCAAACATATCTCTAACATGTCAATTAAATTTACCATAACCTTACCTAACTATCAAAATACCTAACTGGTAAAGACAAGCATAGTAAAGTTTTATCCTCTGTAAAGCTAAACTATGAACATAACATACTTGACACACAGCAACCAGACAAATTAACAGCTATCATTAACAACTTAACCAATAAAACGACCGTAGGAGGGATGTAAAACAAGTTTTCATTTTTATAACATATAATTTTCATTGAAAAAAGCGTTATATAAAAACATATGCTTTATTTTAAATATATTAATTCATCTAATCACAGGACATAGGATTCAACATAAGCTGGGTAAGTTCTATATATCTCTCCAGAGATTCAATACCCTTTGAAAGGATGTAAATATAAATGCGTTCCGCAGGACTAAACCATTTTTCTGCAAATTTCTGTTCAACAGCACTCATTTTCTCGTTCCAGAGAGAAGTAAACTCGTCCATGTTGATAGTTATTAGCGCACTCCTGTATACCGCATTATAAGGGAAACCACATGTTTCGGTGTACATATCATAGATTACACCATGAACTATATGTATTAAGTCCTCAAGTATGTCAACTTCGTTAAGATGCGATGTTAATTCATTTTTTATTTTAAGCAATGCTGTGATATTTTCAGATGTCCGAACTGTGAAACCTATACACGTACGCCAGAAGGTCGCGCCATCGATGGGTCTCCAATAGTTGCGTACATTGAAGCTTTTAATATTGTCGCACGACGAGAAAACAGCATCTATTCTATTAGAACCTCTCACGCTGTCTCCCCAGTTAGATATTTCACTGCGCGTCGATACATCAGATGACGCACACTTATCCTCTACCCATGCTGCTGCGATATCGATAATCTTGATGAATTCTTCAACACAAATGAATACGGGTCTATTATTTGAACCTATGGCTGGAAAACATGCAATGCATCGGTCTCCATTCGGTTTACGAATAAATATAAATGACACATCGTTGGGAATAACGAAACTCCTCGTAAAGATATCAACAACAAGCGTAGAGACGCGGGGAGATGTCATCGTACCAGCACAGCGAAAAATGTCCTACTGATGAAATAGAGTGTGTAAACAATCCTTAAATGTAATGAGATTCTTTCTTTCAACCAATCAGAAGAAAGTAAACAAGAATATGACGTACGAACGAACCATATCAGTTCAAAAGTGCATATAATCTCGCTAGACAACAACAACAAACTACTAACATTAACAAAGTTCCATACTTTACAACAGTAAAGCACCTAACGCTGCGTACAAAACGTAACCTATTCACACTTTTTCAAACATATCGCTAACACATCAATGTTAATTTTACATTAACATGGTAATATTTAACAAAAATTTAGCATAACCCTGTCTAATTATCATACTGACAACGAATATAATGCTAAGGTAGCAAAGTTTTTACATTAACTTCGTAATATCTAACAAAAAATCATAACCTTACCTAAATATCATAATCCCCAACGAATAATTGCAAACATAACAAAGTTTTATCCAAACATGACATAAAAACAACAAAGTTTTACCCAAACATAACATAAAAATAAATTCTTTGAATAAAATATCATATTAAAGTGTAAGAGTTTACTGATTTTAAAGCAGTAAATCAGTAAATCAGTAAATCAAACCACCCATCCCTGCATACCCCTCCTCCCCCATCCGCCCGTGATCTATTGATCTATTGAATCAAGTCATATTTCGAGTATCATTTTTGGATGAACATAACATAAAAATAAGTTCTTTATATACTGACCTACGAATATATACTAACGCAAC
Source organism: Trachelipus rathkii (assembly GCA_015478945.1). Lineage (NCBI taxonomy): Eukaryota > Metazoa > Arthropoda > Malacostraca > Isopoda > Trachelipodidae > Trachelipus > Trachelipus rathkii. Next base: position 34,875 of record JABUQX010113324.1, read on the forward strand.
AAAGTTTTAGCATCAATAAAGCTAACATATCATAACCTGAACTAAGAATATAATGTACAACGACAAACCTAACACACCTTACGCTCGAATAAACAGTCAACATTACCATACTTAACAACAGTAAAGTAGCTAACATAGCATACAGAACGTAACATGTTCACACCTTTTCAAACGTATCTGTAACATATCATAGGTATTTTTACCTTAACATAGTAATATTTAACAAACATTTATCATAACCTTACCTAATTAATCATACAGACCAACAAAATATGCTAAGGTAACAAAGTTTTCACATCAATAAAGCTAACATATCATAACCTGAGTTAAGAAGAATATAATGTACAAAGGCAAACCTAGCATACCTCACGTATGAATAATCTGCTAACATCTTCAAAATTCCTTACTTATCAAAGGTAAAGTAGATAACAGGACATACAAAACTCAATGTATCCCTACATTTCCAACATATCAGCACCAGTTAAACCAGCATTATCTAACAAAATCCCTTAACAAAGTGACCAATCTATCAAAGATACCAGCATCTTGAACTATGAATTGAAGCTATCTTCATCAAAGTGTCACTCGTTTCAAATATAACATCATTTTGAACTATAAATAAACGTAGACATTAGCAAATTCTCGAGCAAACCCTAGCATTAATCGCAAAATTTAACCTAGGTTCCCGTTTCTAACACATCATCGTCAGTTAACACAGTAATATCTTACGGAAACTCATCATATCTCTAACAAATCAGCGTTAATTTCACATTGTCATGGTAATGTTAACATAACACCTAACTCAGTAATAAACAGTTTTCATTTACGAAGTTAACATGGCAGTAAAGTAGCCTAACATTGTCCATAAAACTTAACCTATCCAACCTTTCGAAACATTAAGCAATACCATCGGTAAATGGGCAGCTGCATCTTTCATGTTTATACAAAGAAACTTTGCAGCGCTCCTCATCAACCTAATCTCAGTACGACATACATAACCGAGCAATTTTCAACTATGGGTCCCACTACAGGGAGATCACCCCAGAGAGATGCGTGAAGACCCATCTAAGGGTGCCCTGAGGAGGGTGTAAGCGGTTAATTTTCACTATGTAATAAAAGTACCTAAAGCAACACATCTCCCGAGAGAAAACCCATGGGATGCGCCCCTTGAAGAGTGTATGTAGATCACAGAAGGGGATCACCACTAAAAGGGGTGTAAGCAGGCATTACCCCTCGAAGGTCCACCCCCCATGGGATGCCTTGGTCATTTATTTGCACCTAAGACATACATCCTAAGAAGGCTGTATACAAGTTTCATCATTCACGTATCCCAGGTTTTGGGGCCACGTGTTAATAATAATAATAATAATAATATGTAATAATATGTATAATAATAATAATAATAATAATAATAATAATAATAATATAATAATAATAAAAACAATAATAATATTTATATATTAATATATGTAATAATTAATAATTTTATTTAATAATGAGTATGTAATATTAATAATATGTAATAATAATAATAATAATAATAATAATAATAATAATAATATTAGACCCTGAACCGGACAGGGGGTGGGCGCTGAACCAGACGCGTTGCTGGCGTCGGCGTGGCTCGCGACTGACTGCGGCTGCAGAGACAAATTTTTTTTATGACTGAGAAATATAAAATAATAATAAAAATAAAAGAACTAAATATAAATAAGAAAATAAATAATAATAATAATATATGTAACAATAATCATAATAATAATAATAAATAATAATAATAATAATAATAATAATAATAATAATAATAAATGCAGAATAATAATAATAATAATACAAAATAAATAAATAAATAAATAATAATAATAATAATAATTATAATAATAATAAATAATAATAATAATAATAATATTCACGGCAAATGAAGCTGACAGGTGGAGGGCGGTCAGCCTGGTGCCTCCGCTCTCGGGGGCAGCTATCCCGTGATCATCCTAGCGAGCCAAGCCAGCGGTAATCGGTTCTTCCTCAATAGAATATAAAAAGTTCATAGCCAATGATGCCTATTCCTCCCCACAAACCCATCCCCTTTCTCTATCTCTCCAATATATATACTCTCTCTCTCTCTCTCTCTCTCTCTCTATATATATATATATATATATATATATATATATATATATATATATATATATATATATATATATATATATATATATATATTTTTTTTTTACTCTTGGTTAATAATTATATATTTGGGATTATATTTTTGTTCATTCACAGATTGCAAAACATTTAAAACAAACTTTTTTGATACACAAGCTTTCGCTCCTGCTTTGTGGAGCCTCTTCAGGTGAACGAATCGATGTTTTGATTTTTTTCCTATAAGTGTCAATCTGCTGCTTGGTTATTCAAAAGGCTTTTGTAAAAGGGGGAGCGGTACATAATAGCGTTTTGTATACTATCTATTTTGTAATCTCCAGAGCCTTGGCTATA
>JABUQX010113325.1:0-20000 GCA_015478945.1 Trachelipus rathkii
TTTAAATTCATGTAATAATTTCGAATTTATTCCTTTAAGTAGTTGTATATATACTCACTATATATATAATATATATATATATATATATATATATATATATATAATACTATATAAAATTATATATTATATATATATATATCGTATTCTTATATTATATATAGTAATATATATATAATATATATATATAATATTTATATATATATATATATATTTATATATATTTATATATATAATATATATATTATATATGTATATATAATTATATATATTATATATATATAATATATATTATATATATTATATATATATATATATATAGTATATATACTCACTCTTAGCTTAGCCCTAAGAGGGAGAGTATCTCTTGAAATCCTCCTTTGATACTTCATACATAAAACTGAATGGTTCCGAACTTGGCAAACTGATGTTGGTAACTGTTTCCGGTTCTGTCATATCCTCCTTGACCTTTTCTTCATGTTAGAAACCTGCGCATGATCCATTCTGTGCCGACAAGAAGGGAGAAACCATTCTCATCCTCAACTATTCGTGCTACCGACTTTAACCTCGATTTGTCCAAAGTTTTTCTAATGCATCCATTAATAGGGAACATTTAAACATCTTAATTCTTCAAAAGTCTTCACAACTCTGACTACCTATTATCGCTTTCGTAATGAACTTTCCTCCGGCGACCTTCTTCCATATTTTCTCTAGATTCTTTGTCATCTTAGCTTCGGTGTTCTTTTGTAGTTACCCAAAATGTAGAATCATTCGAATAGAATTGAACTGAAAGCTTTGCTTCTAGAACACCTCTATCGATGTCTACTTTCTCTCTAATTTTTCTTCAGTTGTTCTATAGCAATCAAGTTTGTAAACTGGTACGCGTTCATCTTTAGATCTGATAATAGTTGTGGTCCTCATGGTTTTTCTTGACCAATCACCAACTCTTTTAAACACTTTACATCAGTTGCTTGTTTAATCGTCACCTATTCCTTTACTTGAAGATTCCACCCTTCAATGCCCTTTCACATTTGAGTCGGCTTGTCAACATCAAATAGTCCTTCTAGAAGGGCGGCTTTGGATCCAGTGATCTATGCTCTTTTTCTCGAAATTCTAATTGGAAGATAAAAAAAAACATGATTGGTTCTCAGTGCCTCCCAAATCATTTTTCCAATTCTACTTGACCAAACCTTGCACACTATTCAAATATCTTTTTTGAAAAAGCAGCAACTCAAATCTTCCTTCCTTTCTTCTTAAATATCATAGTATTGCCTTTTTTCAAGGATCTTTATTGAAGCGTCACATTAATTTATCTTTGAAACAAGTGTCGCTAAAGGTTATGTGTTCCTGAGGCTTCTTCAGATGTCTTCACACCACCCTAGTGGCACAATTGTGTGGGGTACTCTTTGGCCTTGTATGGAGCCACACAATCGTGATTTCCTGGGGTGGTTTCAGCAACATATAGTCCATTCTTGAAAGCAAGAATGGGAAAATCGATGGCAATTTCCCCTATAACACTCCTATCTCACTCTCACTCTCACTTTCACTCTTCAATCTCTTTCCTGATGTCGTATTGCAGTATCATTCTTCTTATACTATTGTTATTACAACAGACACTTCTTCCGAACCCTCTTAAGTCTTAATCATATACTTCCTCCCATGCCATGAGGAGAAGTTGTGGAACTCGTCAATCTACACAGTCTCATTCTTTTCTGTAGGAATTCACTACGCCAACGACTTAACGCTAATGCTCATTCTTAAATTTCACTTCTATTAAGTCTGGACACACTTCTTTCTCTATTTTATCCACTTTCCTATGATTTAAGCACTTTCAAAAGTGTGTCTCATCGGATTCTCAGTTTCTGCGTTTCACGTGACATGTTTTGCTTAGGAAGATGATTTCGCCCAATTCAGGTCTTTACAACTTTGAGAGCCTGCTGTGTCCGAACAGAACGTGGCCTACCAGATTTATGGCGATCTTTTACATCACCAGTATCCTCGTATGGCTTTATGGCGCAACACACAAGCATCCATCAGCGGATGAGCTATGTGGATGTTTTCAATAATGCTTTAAAACCCTAAATCCTGCTTGTCCGCATGGTGCTTAATGTAAAGTTGTGCAACAATCTGTTGGTAATAATTTTTGAAAGTAATTTGTACAATGCTGAAATTAAGCTATTTGATCTATAATTTTTGTGGAGACTCTTTATTTCCTTTTATAAAGAAGTTCGACGTTAGCATCTGTTCATTTCGCCTCTTAAATTAAAAACAATGTTATCATCGTCATCAGTCAGTGTCTATTGATATTCCATCTTTGTCAAATGATATTCCTCTTTCAATGTATTTTATAGTATTACAGTATTAGGGTAGGAGTTATTGGAGTGACTTCAAAATCATTGAAAGTTATATCTACACAGTATATTTTATCATCAATACTCTTATTTGAATCCCATGCAATTTTGCTTAACATCATTAATTCTCTACATACAATTTGGCTTCCATTTTCGTCTTTCACTTCTCTTAATTCTCTTAACTATTGATCCAACCCCCTCCTCTCCTCTCCTCTCCCTCCCCTCCCTCCCCTCCCCCGTGATAGTTTAGATCTTTTATCTATTATTTTCAATCTGTTGTGTGATGAATTTTTCTTTAAACTGATGAAGAATTAAGTGGCCATTTTATTCCAGATATAATTCCAAAAGGATATAATTTATCAATATAAAAGTTATATATCTTTATGAGTATGTGTACGTACGTTTAAAATGAATATATTTACATATTTTCTTACATATTGATCGACATTTTTTAAAAATTAATAAATCAGTTTTAATTTTACAAATTTGCAAATACTGAAGTAATTTAATGAAGCTGCAGAATACTGAAAACTCCAAAAATGGTTTAAAAATGCATCTAATTTGAATAAACAAGATGATTTTCATTCCTAAAATATTCCATTTTATTTGATTTCATGATACAATATTATATATATATATAAATATAATATATTATATTACAATATATATATTATTATAATATATATATATATATAATATAATATATATATATATATATCATATATATATATATATATATATATATATATTATATATATATATAATAAATATATATATTATATATAATATATAAATATTTTTTTTATTTATAATATATTATTTATATATATTTTATATATATAAATATATATATATATATATATATATATATATATATTATATATATATTATATATATTATATATATATATATAATATATATATATATATAGTGGGTATGAAATATTGGAGGCCGGAAGTGAAACCGGAAGTAAACGATCGACCGCCCGGAAGGGAAATTTCCGCCTGACCGAGAAAAAAACCGCAGGTTTTTTTTTTTTTTAAATATAAAAATAATAAATTAATTAATTAAATTATAAATAAAATAAATTTTTATTACCGTGGGAATTTCCTCTTTCTATCGAGACGAAAAAAACCGAAGGTTTTTTTTCGAAACAATAAAAATGAAAAATTATAATAAATTATAAATTAATTAATTACATTAATTAATTATTACTTAAATTAATTAATTAATAAATAAAATTAATTAATTATAAATTAATTAATAATAAATAATTAATAAGTAGAACATTAAAAAACAAAATATATCATATAGTATATATTTATATATTATAATATAATAATTATATATGATATATAATAATATATATATATTATATATATATATTAATATATATATAGATATAATAGTATATAATATATATATATATATATATATATATACTATATTGTATATATAGTATATATATATACTAACTTACATGTTTTAGAAAAACGTCATCACGCCTGTGCAAATCTGCTATCGCACACGCACACGCAATCACAAAAAGACACGCACAACGCACACGCACACGCAACGCACACCGCACACGCACCCGCACACGCACACACACTAGTAGTTGAGTAAGGATATTGGAGACCGCTGGAATTCCTGGAAATCCTGGAACCTGGAAACTGGAAATGACAATCCTTCTCACTTCGGAAAAATGGAAAATCGAATTTCTGGAAACTGAAAAATGGATTCTGGAAAGTGGAAAATGGAAAAGACATTTTTGCAAATAAAATTTGAGTTTCCTGGGAAACTGGAACTGGAAAAAAATAAATAAATAAATTAAATAAATTATAAATAAATAATAAATAATATAATAAATAAATAAATAATAAATAGATAAATAAATAATAAATTTAACAAAAAAAAAAAAAAAAAAAAAAAAAAAAAACAAAATTAAAAAAAAAAAAAAAAAAAAAAAAACAATACAAAACCTTTTCATTCTTTTTAAGTTTTATAACTTAAAAAAATTTACGTTTTTTATATCAACTCAAACAGCCTCTAGCCCTCACAGGCCTCTGGGCTCTTGAGCCTCTTTAGCCTCCCCAGTCTCCTGCAGACCCACCCACCTACGCCCCCCATCCTATGATGATATTTTTTGGGTATTTTAATTAGATGAACGCATCTTTTATCTTTTTAATTTTGCTCTTCAATTTAAATTTTTTTAATTACTTTTTAAATTTTATTTTGTTTCTTTTTTAAAATTTTTATGCCTTTTTCAAGATTAAAAGTAAAATTTTTCATTTCTACATCCGCTAAAAAACAGTACATCAGCTTAATCGTAAATTTAAACTGCCCTCGCTACCATCTCGTTGATCTTTGATTATTGATCTATTGATCTATGATTCAAGTCATATTTTTTATTAAAATTGTTAATGTTTTACATACCTAAAGCAGTAAATCGTAAAATCAGTTTAATCAAACTGCCATCCCTACCATTCGTAAATCATTGATTCTATTGATCTATTGATCTATTGATCTATTGATTCGTCAAGTCAATATTTTTTAAATAAATTTGTTTCTTTACAACCCTTAAAGCAGTAAATCAAGTAATCAGTTACATCAACTGCCCTCCTAACCGCAATGGTCGTGATCTATTGATCTATTGATTCTATTGATCTATTGATTCAAGTCATATTTTGTATAAATAACAAAAAAATCTTTTTATTTATTTTGTTTTGTTTTCTTTAAAATATTTTGTTTTTACTAGAAAAATTTATTACTTTTTATGTTTATAACTTAAAACAAAAAATTGCATTTTTTACATACCCCTAAAGCAGTCATCAAGTAAATCAGTATCAGTAAAATTAATCAAAGTTCCTTCCCAGCCACTCCCTCCCTTCCGTGATCTATTGATCTATTGATCTATTGAATTATTGATTCAGTCATATTTTGTAATAACATAACACAAAAAACTTTTATTTATTTTGTTTGTTTTCTTAATATCATTTTTTGTTTTTAATTAAAATTGTTATGCTTTTACATACCCTAATCAGTAAATCAGTAATCAGTAAATCAGTAAATCAAAGTACCATCCAGCCACCTTCCTACCCTTCCATGATCTATTGATCTATTGATCTATTGATCTATTGGTCTATTGATCTATTGATTCAAGTCATATTTTGTATATCATTTCGAATAAACATAACACATAAATAAGTTCTTTATATACTAACCTGGAATATATGGTAACGTAACCAAGTTTTTTACTTAATAAAGCTCATGAACAATAACTACTGAACTAAGAATTGTTATTTTCACCCCTAGCAGTAAATCAGTAATCAGTAAATCAGTAAATCAGTAAAATCAACAGTACTTCGCACCACCTCCTACACTCCATGATCTTATTGGTTCTATTGATCTATTGATCTAATTGATCTATTTATTCAAGTCATATTATAAATAACATAACACAAAAACTTTTATTTATTTTGTTTTGTTTTCTTTAAACATTTTGTTTTTACTAAAAAATTTATTCTTTTTAGGTTTATAACTTTAAAAAATTTGCATTTTTACATACCCTAAAGCAGTAAATCAGTAAATCAGTAAATCAAATCACCACTCTATCCTCCTACAATCCATGATCTATTGATCTATTGGATCTATTGATCTATTGATCATTGGGATTCTATTGATTCAAGCATAATTTTTGGTTAACTAATATAAAATAAATTCTTTGCTGTAGCTGTTTGTTGTTGACTATGTCGGGTTTGTTTTGCAATTTGTTGAGTTTTGTTGTTGTTGAAATGTTGCGTTTTGTTTTGCTGTTGTTGTTTGTTATTGTTTAATCAAACGTTCAAGTTAAATGAAATATACAACACTTTTTCACAACATATCTCTCAAATATTAACTGTTAATTTTACATTATACATTGTAATACTGAAGAACTAAACAAAATATATCTCTCCTAGCCTAACACATACAAACGCATTCATTAGCAGGTAATAAAATAGAAGTTTCAAACTTACCAGCAGAAGTATCTACAATCTCATTTTTTACTATCACAATCCGCACAGATCATATTATTATTAATTATTATTCATTATTATTATTATTAATATTATTATTATTATTATTATTTATTATTATTATTATTATTATTATTATTATTATTATTATTATTATATATTATTTCCCATAGATCTCCAACACCTATAACGGTGCCGTCACTTTGCCTGCAGGTCCACAACTAGAACATTGGTTGGTAAATTGTTCTCTACCAGACACCTATACATTACGTAATCTTGTAACGCTCAAGGGATAGCCAATCAGAGAACTGCATTTGCTAGCCATCACGAACAGCAATGAAATTCGAGGATGACTCATTAATTTCTATCTTTTGACACTGTAAGGGTAACAGTTTATTTTAGCTTTAAACCCGATTCTTTTGACACATGAAAAGGGTGGCGAGATTTAATTACTTTGATCCCCTATGTCCGTACTTACATATGTTTTTATCTCAAAACAGTATTTTATTATTATTAATTACTTATTATTTTTTATTATTATTATGTATTATTATTATTATTATTATTATTATTCATTAATTATTATTATTATTATATTATTATTATTATTATTATTATTGTATCAACTATATATTGTAATATAAACATAACAATCTAACATCACTACACCACATCACACCCACGACACACACACACACAGCACACACACTACACAAACACCAACACACCATACACACACAACTCACAGATAAATTATAGACACTTTACTTAAATCATTACCTGGCAATCATTCGTACCAACTTACTGGATCAAGTAAAGTACCTAACCAGCGTACAAAACGTAACCTATCACACTTTTTCAAGATATCTCTAACATATCATGTTAATTTTTACATTACATATCGAATTACGTAAGCATTTCGCGTATAAATTTCGGATAAAAATAGCAACAAACTGAGTTCTTTATATACTACAACCGAATATAATGCTAACATACAATGTTTTCACTTAATAAGCTAACATAGCATCATATGAACTAAGAAATAATGTACACACGACAAACCTAACACATCTTACGAACTAATAAACTGTTAACATTAACAAAAGTTCCACACTTAACACAGTAACAGTAACTAACTTTACATATCAAAACGTAACCTAATTTAAATACTTTTCCAAGCATATCTTCTAAACATATTAACGTTAATTTTAACAAAAATAAAAACAATATTTTAAAACAAATTTATCATACCTTGTCTAATTATCCATGACAGACCACGAATAACTGCCAAACGATAACAAAGTTTTGCAAACATAACATAAAAATAAAGTTCTTTGAATAAAATATCCATTAGTAAATTGTAATAATTTACTGATTTTAAAGCAGTAAAATCAGTAATTCAAACCACCAACCCTTCCCCACCCCTCCCCACCAATGACCTTTGATCTATTGATCTATTTGATCTCATGTCATATTTTCGAGTATCCATTTCGGATAAACATAACACAAAAAAAATAGTTCTTTATATACTAACCATCGATATATGGTATCGTAACAAAGTTTTTACATTAATAAAGCTAAAATAACACAACCTGAACTAAGAATATAATGTTACACGACAAACACACCATACGGGCGAATAAACTACTAACATTAACAAACCTTCTGCACTTAACAACAGTAGAGTACCTAGCACAGCGTACAAAACGTAACTATTCACACTTTTCAAGCATATCTCTAGTATCTATGTTAATTTTACTTAACATCGCATATTTACAAAAATTAGCATAACTAGTCTAATCAGTCATACAGACACGAATATATTGCTAACGACCAAATTTTTACATCAACTTCCGTAATATTTTAACAACAATTCATCATTAAAACCTCGTCTAAATTCATAATCCCAACGAATAATTGCAAATACAAACACAAAGTTTTAACCAAACATAGACATAAAATAACAAAATTTATCCTGACAAAACATAAAATAAGTCTTTGAAATAATATCACAGTAATGCGTAATAGTTTAATATATATATATAATATATATATATATATATATATATAATATATATATATTATATATTATATACTATATATATATATATATATATATTTATATATATTATAATATAATTATATATATATATATATATATATATATAATAAAATATATATATATATATAGTAATAAATATATATATTATATATATATATATAACTATATATATATAATTTATTATAACTATATATAATATATATATATAAAGTAATCATTGTCTTAAATATTTGTACTCGTTTGAATATGAGATATGAGGTGAGGGTACAGTGAATAAGATTACGGTCTCTGCTTGGGCGCGAGACCTGCGTAGCATGAACCATCTTCTCAATCATTTTACAAAACTTACATACTGAGCGTATGCAACATTACCAGTCAACATTATCAAAGTACACTGATTAAATATCAATTACCACCAGCTAATAAAATAATCACCGGATAAAAAACGTAACCAACTTGTCTACAGCACTACAAAGAAACCTAACTAATCATACTTAAAGACGGTTTGACGCTATATGAAAAACAACAGATTTTCAGTTACGGCTTACATGACAGGCTTAACATTTGGGGTTACTTTCATGTTTATACAAAGCTTAATGGAGATATAACATAAGCTCAATCTTATAAGAATAATACATAACGATCATTTACAAGACGAGCCCCCACTACATGGAGATCACTCCAGAGAGATGCATGAAGATCCATCTCGGGTATCGCCGAAGGGGGTGGTAAACGTAAAGGGACAGCCCGAAGACCATTTCGGGTACCCGCAGGGGGTGTAAGCGGTAAGAAAACACAGGGCCCGAAGGGCTGCTGCCCTTTGTTACCGCTTACACCCCCGGCTCTTCGGGGTACCCGAAATGGGTCTTGCGGGCTGCTGCCCTTACCGTTTAGCACACCCCCTTCGGGATAACCGAGATGGATCTTCATGCATCTCTCCTGGAGTGATCTCCATGTAGTGGGCTCGTCGCTGTAAATTGATCGGTTATGTATAGCAAAGATTGAGCTTATGTTGATGAAGGGCGCATTCGTGAAAGCTTTTGTATAAACATGAAAGTAACCCTAATGTTAAGCCTGTCATGTAAGCCTAACTGAACATCTGTGTTTCATATAGCGTCAAACCTCGGTAAAGTATGATATTAGGTTCTTTGTAGTTGTGTAGACAAGTGGTTAGTTTTGTGATGCGTGATAGTTTACTTACTGATATATCAGTGGGTAGCTTTTGATAATGTTGATGTTTATTATACGTCAGGTAAAGTTTTGTAAAATATGAGCAAGATGGTTTTTCTGATCTACCAGTCCGCCCCAACCGAGACGTATCTTATCACTTACGCCCATCACCCTCATATGTTATATACAGTAAACAAATATTTAAGACAATGATCTTTATATATATATATATATATTATATATATATATATATATATATATATATATATATAATATACTTATATATATATATATATATATATAAATTTAATATATATATATATATATAATAGATATATATATATATATATATTAAACTATTACGCTTTACTGTGATATTTATTCAAAGAACTTATTTTAATGTTATGTCAGGATAAAATTTTGTTATTTTTTATGTTATGCTTTGGTTAAAACTTTGTTATGCTTGGCAATTATTCGTTGGGGATTATGATATTTAGACGAGGTCATGATGAATTTTTGTTAAATATTACTAAGTTTGATGTAAAAATTGGTACGTTAGATATATTCGTTTGTCTGTTGATGATTTAGACTGGTTATGCTAATTTATGTTAAATATTGCGATGTTAATGTAAAAATTAACATAGATATGCTAGAGATATGCTTTGAAAAGTGTGAATAGGTTACTGTTTTTGTACGATGTGTTAGGTACTTTAATGTTGTTAAGGGCAGAAGTTTGTTAATGTTAGTAGTTTATTCGCCCGTATGTGTGGTTAGGTTTGTCGTTGTACATTAATTTCTTCTTAGTTCAGGTTGTGTTATGTTAGCTTATTAAATGTAAAAACTTTGTTACGATACCATATATTCGATAGTTAGTATATACGAACTTATTTTTGTGTTATGTTTGTTATCGAATGATACTCAAAATAATGACATGAATCAATGATCAATAGATCAAAAAGGTCGTGGTGGGAGGGTGGGAAGGGTTGAAGGTTTGATTTACTGTTTACTGATTGTACTGCTTTTAAAATGCAGTAAAATTATTACAATTACTATGATTATTTTAATTCAAACGAAACTTAATTTTTATGTTATGTTTGGGAAAAAACTTTGTTATGTTTGCAGTTATTCGTGGTCTGTAATGATAAATTTAGACAAAGGTTATGTACAATTGTTGTTAAATATTACTGTTGTCAATGTAAATTAACGTTAATATGTTAGAGTATGCTTGGAAAAAGTATAAATTGGTTACGTTTGTATGTAAAGTTAGTTACTTTACGTGTTAAGTGTGGAACTTTGTTAATGTTAACAGTTTAATCGGGGCGTAAGCTGTGTTAGGTTTGTCGTTGTACATTATTTTCTTGGTTCATATGATGCTATGTCGCTTTATTATGTGAAAAATTGTTATGTAGCATATATTCGTTTTTAGTATATAAAAGAACTCGTTTTTGTGCTTTTTAATCCGTAAATGATACTCGACAATGCTCGTAATTCGATAGTGTTAATGTAAAATTAACATGATATGTTAGAGATATGTTTGAAAAAGTGTTGAATATTACGTTTTGTACTCTGTGTTAGGTACTTTACTGTGATCAGTTAGTTAGTACGATGATGCATAGCTAATGTATTAAGTAAAGTGTCTATAATTTTGTGAGTGTGTGTGTGTGTGGTGTGTGTGTGTGTGTGTGTGTGTGTTGTGGGTGTGGTGTGTGTGTGTGTGTGTGTGTGTGTGGTGTGGTATGTTTACGATTGTTATGTTCAAATACATATATAGTTGATATATTAATATTATGTACATAATAAAATAATAAAATAATAATAATAAAAATAATAATAAATAATAATAATAATAATAATACTAATAATAATATATGAATAATAATAAAACTACTGGTTTTTAAGATAAAAACAGATGTTAAGTACGGAACAATAAGGGGAACAAAGTAATAATTCGCTCACCCTTCTCATGTGTTAAAAGATATCGGGTAGCAAAGTACATACATCTCGTTACCCTTCACATGTGTCAAAAGATATTAATATTAATGAGTCATTCCTCGAATTTCATGCTGTTCGTGATGTTAGCAAATGCAGTTCTCTGATTGGCTATCCTTTGAGCGTAACAAGATTACGTAATGTTTAGGTGTCTGGTAGAGGGCAATTTACCAACCAATGTTCTTTAGTTGTGGACCTGCAGGCAAGTGATCGTTTCAACGCGTTTTATAGTCGTTGTGAGATCTTATGTGGAAATAAGTAATAATAATAACAATAATACTAATAAATATAATAATAATAATAATAATAATAATAAATAATAATAATAATTAATAATAATAATAATAATAAATAATAATAATAATTAATAATAAATAACATATATTTTTTTTGTGCGGTTGTGTAATAGTCAAATTGAGATTGGGTATGATAACTCTGCTGGTAAGTTGAACTTCTAATTTTTGTTACCTTGTTAATGAATGCTGTATGTCGTTAGGCTAGGATGAGATATATATTTTGTTTAGTTTTCAATATTACAATGTTTAAGCAAAATTAACATTAATATTTTAGAGATATGTTTTGAATAAAGTGTTCAGTATATTTTCATTTAACTTGACCGTTTGATATATTTAACAAACAACAACAACAAAAGCAACATTTCAACAACAACATCATCAACAACTGCAACAAATGCAACAAACGCGTCATTTCAACAACAACAGCTACAGCAAAGAATTTATTTTTTATATTAATGTATATACAAAATATGACTGAATCAATAGATCAATAGATCAACCAGATCAATAGATACATAGATATTAGATCATGGGATGGTAGGGGATAGAAGTGGGGTGGTTTGTTTACTGATTTACTGATTTACTGCTTTAGGGTATGTAAAAATGCAAATTTTTTAAAGTTATAAACATAAAAGAAATAAATTTTTAAAAACAAAATGTCTAAAGAAAACAAAACAAAAATACATAAAAGTGTTTTGTGTTCATGTCTAATACCAAATATGACTTGAATTCAATAGATCAATAGATTCAATAGATCATAGATCAATAGATCAGGAAGGGTAGGAAGGGTGGCTTGGATGGCTACTTTGATTTACTGATTTACTGATTTAACTGATTATCTGATTTATGCTTTGAGGGTGTAAAAATACAACTTTCTTGCTTTGCAGGTTATGTTAATATTAGCTTTATTAATGCAAATACTTTTTTGTTTTAGCGTAGATTGTATTGTTAGTGTATAAGTAATTTATTTGTAGGAGTATGTTCCTATCCGACAATGATACTCAATAGATCACTAGATTAATAGATCAATAGAACAGAAAAAAAGGGGGGTAAAAAGGAAAAGGGTGATTGATGGTACTGATTTACTGATATTAACTGATTTACTGATTTACTGATTTAGGGTATTAAAACTAAAATTTTTTAAAATTAAAAAAAAAATAACAAAGGGAAAACGAAATATAATTATATATTCATTTTGGTATTAAATTGTTTAAAATAAGTGACTTGAATCAATAGATCAATAGATCAATAGATCAATAGATATGGAAGGGTAGGAGGTCGGCTGGAAGGTTTTGATTTACTCGATTTACTGATTACTGATTTACTGATTTACTGCTTTAGTTGTTAAGAATGCAAATTTTTTTAGTTATAAACAAAAAAGAATAAATTTTTTGTAAAAAAAACCTTTAAGAAAACAAAACAAAAATAAATAAAAGTTATTTGTGTTATATTATACAAAAATATGACTTGAATCAATAGATCAATAGATCAATAGATCACGGAATGGGGTAAGGAGGGCAGTTTGATTACTGATTTACTGATTTACTGCTTTAGGGTATCTAAAAACAAAATGGATTGCATAATTTTTTTAAAAATATGACTTGAATCAATAGATCAATAGATCAATAGATCAATAGATCAATGGATTACGAATGGGTAGGATGGCAGTTTGATTAACTGATTTACCGATTTACTGCTTTAGGGTATGTAAAACATAACAATTTTAATAAAATATGACTTGAATCAATAGTCAATAGATCAATAGACTAATAGATCATGGAAGGGTAGGATGGCAGTTTGATTAACTGATTTACTGATTTACTGCTTCAGGGTATGTAAAAATGAAAAAATTTTACGTTATAATCATGAAAAGCATAAAAATTTTAAAAAAGAAAACAAATAAAATTTAAAAAGTAATTAAAAAAATTTAAATTGAAAGCAAAGAATCTAAAAAACCCTAAAACGAATGAAACTTCGTAAAATTAAACTAATGAACATGGTATACTAAGATGGGAAGGGGCGTGAGGTGGCGTGGGTCTGGAGGAGATACTGGGGGGCTAAAGAGGTCTCAGAGGTCCAGAGGCTCAAGGAGGCTCTAGAGGCTTGTTTGCTTTATATAAAAAAATGTTTATTTTTTTTTAAATTATAAAAATAATAAAAAATAATTTTTTTTTTTTTTTTTTTTTTTTTTAATTTTTTTTATTTATTTATTTGTATTTATTTATTTATTTATTTATTTATCTTTTTTAATTTTTTATTTATTTATTTATTTATTTCCAGATTCCAGAGCCCGGATATCCCTTTTCCAAGTTTTCCAGAGGTCGCATTTCCATTTTCCAGTTTCCAGGAAAACGCATTTTTCAGTTTCCAGATCCATCTGTTCCATTTTCACTTTCTCCACAGGAATCCATTTTCCAGTTGCTCCAGGTTTCCAGGCTGTCCAGGAATTTCCAGCCGGTCTCCAATAATACCTTACTCAACTACTAGTGTGTGTGCGTGTGCGTGTGCGGTGTGGCGTGCTGCGTGTACGGTGTGCGTGTGCGTTGTGCGTGCTGCGTGTGGCGTGTGCGTGTGCGTGTCTGTGCGTGGGTGCGTGTGCGTGTATATTCTACTTTGTATGGACGTATTCTCTAAACATGTAGTATTAATACTATTATATTATCTATAGTATATTATATATTATATATATATATATATATATATAATAATTATATACTATATTATATTATATAGTATATATATACTATATATGATAATATATTATACTACTATAATATTATATATATATATATATATATATATACTGATATAACTTTTATTATATATATTTAGTATATTAATTTTTATTTATTTATTAATGTTTTTTGTATTAATTAACTTTATTAATTAATTAATTTTCTTATTAATTAATTTATTACATTAATTAATAATTAATTAATTTAATTAATTAATTAATTAATAATTTATTAATTTATTTATTAATTTATTCATTTTATTGTTTCGAAAAAACCTGCGGTTTTTTTCGTCGGTCGAAGGGCGGTACAATTCCCCTTCGGGCGGTCGATCGTTTTACTTCCGGTTTTCACTTCCGGCCTTCTAATCTTCATACCTTAAATCAATTTTATTGTTTTCGAAAAAACTGCGGCTTTTTTTTCGTCGATACGAAGGACGCGAAATTTCCCACGCGTAATTAAATTTTTTTTTTTTCTATTTTATTAATTAATTAATAAATTTATTCATTTTTTATTGTTTCGAAAAAAACCTGCGGTTTTTTCGTCGGTCGAAGGGCGGAAATTCCCTCCGGGCGGTCGATCGTTTACTTCCGGTTTTACTTCCGGCCTTCCAATATTTCATACCCTATATGATATATATATATATATATATTATATATATATAATATATAAGTATTATATACTATACTATATATATATATATATATATATATTAATATATTATATCTATATATATACAGTAATATAAATATATATTATATATATATATACTTATATTATAATATATACTATAATATATATATATATATATATATATATATAGTAATATATATTATATATATATATATAATATATATATATATATATTATATATATATATATATTATATAATATAGTATATAATATATATATATTATATATCTATTTATATATCATATAATATATATCATATATACTATATATATATATTTATATATATATATATATATAATGTGGTATTAATATATATATATCTATATATATATACAGTATATTATCTATATTATATATATATATATATATATTATATATATAAAGAATATATATTATAGTATTATATATATTATATATTATATATATATATATATATATATATATATATTATAATCATTGTTACTTTTAGGAAATCTGTTCTTTATAATAAGAAGTAAAATCAAAGCTCTGAATATCTTGGATGAAAATAAAAAAGTTTTGATAAATTTTTTTTTTTTAAATACACTTATTTGCAGATAGAAAGCTAGTTTATTTATAATAAAGGGTTTTCTGATTTAAAAACACATCAGAACATCAAAAAATTGTTCACAATTACTGAAATACTGAGCCAACGGTTCGGGAAAACTGATTATTCCCATCATCATTACACTTACAAGTGGTATACTAGAAGGATTAACCCCGAAGAGATTGATAGCAGGTTGCCTTTGGAGTCTATCTAAAGGTTTTATACTAACACATAAACCTTGATTATTAACCACGTAGTAAAATTAGAACAAATGTAGGTGGAAATTGCCTCTGTCATTTTTGAGTGAAGACTTGAGAGTGGCTATGTAGATAGATTCCGCGATTTTTTGGTTATGAAGTGGTTGATTTGAGATAAAATAGTGAATTTGGTTAGATTTAACTTAAGGGGTGATTTTTCATGGGACTGTGGTTTGTAATACTGGAGTAGGATGGAGATGTGAAAAATATTCTAGTTCTGGTCGAACAGTCCCTATGCTCGTCTGATCTAACGAAGAGTTGGCGCAAAATGCTGCCAGCGTAGGTGCTAGCACAAGCATTGCAAAAGTATTTGTAGACAGTAGACGAGCTCAAGGAAGTCGGTAGAGGATCTTTGTGACTCAGAAGGGAACATTTAGAGGAATTTGGGGTAAAAACAAGAAATAAATTTCCAAAAAAGATAACTATTATATTGAATTTTAAGAAGTTCATTTTTTAGTTCAGTAGAATAGTATGTCATAGAATGGAAGTTTAATATAGAAGAGTAGTTTAGAAGCAGACAATATGAGTTTATGAGTGGCATATGAAATTTGTTTAAAAATCTTTCCATAACATATAAATTAGCGAAGAAACTGATTTGAATTTGAAATATTTGATTAGAGAGGAGAATTATTTATGTAGTTCATGATAGTTGAAGGTCATGGAAGCTCTGTAAATTAATGTTTTCATACCGTTACATTTATAACTGAAAAAGGACATGACTGATTTTTTTTTATCTAAATTAGTATAAGCTGGTTTTTGGTATATGCTTAGATTATTGTTGGAGAGATTTTTTTGTCATTTGAATGTCTAAAGAGAATAAAGTATTGTTGGATCCTTCTTCTTTGGTGAATTTAATATTGGGTAACTGTTTGTTGAGGAAGTTTTAAAAGGGTGTGACTTTATATTTATCCGCGAAAATCAAAAATGTATCGTCTATGTAATGAGAAGGTTTGATCTTAGAAGGTAGTTTATCGACCAGATCGATTCATAATATTTAAAGTATGAGTTAGCAGCATATATAAAGAATCAGTTTGTAAATAGAGTTGTTTATCGAATTAGTATCACAAGTTGTAGATTTAAGAATTCTTTGAATTCAGATTTAGTAAAATTTAAAAAGGTATTTTGGGTATGAAATTTATTGTTTATAATGATCTCGATGGCTTCGGATATGGAATGTCAGTGTACAGAGACTGAATGTCAAAACTAGACATGTAAAATTTGTGAAAGTTGGTGATCGAAGAAAGCCAAAATTTGAAAGTGTAGGAATTTTGGATTGCGTATTCATTTGTACCAAAAGGTGTCAAAAAGGGAACTATAAATTTAGCAAGATTGTGTAGTATTATTATAGGCAACTAGAATAGGTCTTGTAGTAATATTAGGTTTATGTATTTTAGCAAGACCCCAAAGGGTTCCGAGAGCAGAGCTTCTACAGTAACAAGAATCATATTGGGATTTGTTTAGTTTTATGTTATAATAGAACTGGAGAAGGAAACTGTTGATTTTATCTTCTAGTTTCAAAGATAAAATGTGAGGGAATTTTTGCATCGAGTTAAATTTAGTAGTATCGGACAGTATAGTTTTTATTTTATTTAAGTAATCGGATTTATTTACTGTACTGTTTCCTTTGCCAGGTTTGCACATGGTGATTGAGTTATCGTTTTTAAGAAGTTATAAAGCTGATTTGTAACTTCTTGAAATTAAATAAGAAAAAACGTTATTTGGTTTAAAACTCCAGTGGTATATTTGTGCAATGTGGATAATTTTAGTTTGGATTTTACTAAAATCGACGTTATAGGGAATATGAGGTTTCAAAGCACATACCAATTTCTCAAATGAGAAACGATATTTTATTAACTTAATGTTAAAATTAGGTAAATGAAAATTTAGTCCTAGTGATAGAATTCTTTTTAATGGATAGAAAAATTTTTATCAGAGAAGTTCAAATAACTTGATCTGGAGAAGGAGAGATGAGGGGTGGGAGAGGGAGAGAGCCACAGAATTTTAAATAAGTTTATTAAATTTATGATTATGAGAATTTGTGTATTTATTAATATAATTTGAGTATTTTAGTATAAGGTTACTTACGCATAAATTACATATTATCTAAAAAACTTAATTTATATCTAAGGTCGAGAAAGTTCTTCTTTGTTATGGTTTGGGGGGTAGATCTTGCTTTAATCTTGACTTAATAACGAAATTAGGTTTAAATCCAGATTCGTACCACCATCGCACACAAATGTTGTCTCACCCTAAAAAGAATACAGAGGAGACAAACATTGGAGTACAGATTGCCAAAGAAACAAGCTGCAAAGCATGACGCATGGTGGATAATCATCAGTTAATAGACCTTTCATAGCTTTAAGATAATACGGATACAGGCGGAGTTCATGAAGTATCCTTCATGTGGTGCTTTAATCTACAGGAAATGATGTACTCATTAATGCAGATAATTATCGTGAGCTGGATACAGGGTGGTCAGCAACGTGCTGTAGAATACATATGTACTTCCAGGTCTGTAGCGCGATATGCTGTAGGTCTGTCACGGTAGAAGACTAGTGTTTCAAAGCATCTTGCCTCTACACCTCATCGGAATTCTGTTGTAAGTGCTCAATTGTTTGGCTGCTGCTTGTCAGGGAACGCTCTTCGATACACCTGCGCACGTGACCGTAAATTTAAATTGTACTCCTGCTAACGATGGAACTATCCTGCCATGGTTTGAACCCACGATGAACTAAACTGTTGTACAAGACTCTCGGAAAGTGCACAAAAACAGCAAGGAAACACATGTCGTACTTTCTGAAAAAAGTATCATTTTTGGTAGGGTGTTCGATGTTACTTAAAGAACACGATATACACTGTGTTAAAATATGTTACTAATGAAAATAACATGATTATGGGAAATCATTTTGTTAGTTGAAGTAAATTATACCAAAAACATCACCACTGTATTCTCAGTAATGATGCAGAAACATTTAAACGGTAAGACTGTTCAAAGGGGACATCATGTAACTAGAGAACGGCAACACCTACAGTAAAACAAATTATATATTTGAATTCAGCGGAAAATTTTAGATTTTTTTTTTTTTTATCTGAAAATTTTAGAAAGTTTTTTTTTTTTGGCCCATTTAGGGAGCTCGAGCCGATGGGAGAAGTCCCCCTGTCGACCACCTAGATGCCGAAAGACCCCGACAACTGATATTTATGCGGTCTACTTTAGGGCGTTCGTTAGTTTTAAATCATAAAACGAAGTTATATATATATATATATTATACTATATATAATATGTGTGCTTTATATATATAGATACATTTATATATTATATATATATATATATATATATATATATATTATATATATATATATAATATATATATATATATTATTATATATATATATATATATATATATATATATATATATAACATTTTCTACATTTTTCTCACTTTGTAATAACCCTACGTATTGTAAAAAAAAACAAGTAATTCTTGTTTATTACGTATTACGTAAATGTATTAACTCATTTAATAACATCTTTAACTTTAAAAAAAATAATTTCTTATTTATTAAATTTCACGACTTTCTTTTCTAACTTCATATTTCTTTCCCTGGCAACAAAATTTTACCAAAAATTGTCAAATAACATGGAAAAGTTATTTTATTTCAAATAAAACTGGGTCGTTTTTTCCTAAAATACATACAGAAACTGCCGTGTACAATTCCACTGATCAACAACAACTTTGTTTTCCAATTGTCTGTTTATTACATATTTTGGGACGATGAGCTCTAGGTGCAACCCAACACAGGCATAACTCTTTAACCATGTATATTCGTAAGTATGTGTATTGGATATGTTTTGTTCTGTGATCCAGGAA